>JAMQCK010000266.1:0-32719 GCA_024196135.1 Pleurotus ostreatus/Saccharomyces cerevisiae fusant | reverse complement strand
GTGTTCGATTTTTGGCTTTCATACTGGACTGGTGATCAGGTCGAGCAGGACAGGCGTCCAGTCATGCCTCGTGCTCCATTGTACATGTGCGTGAGTTGTTTGCGCGGCGCTAAGGCCAGAAATACAGTATGGACGCTCCGAAATACTACGGTTATCAGGGTTGGTCTCCACGTCCATCAGTCTTTCGGCGCTTATAACAGTCTGAGCCGTCATGAAGACTGAGCATCCCCTCTAGAAGCCTGGGGTGCATCTCCGACCTTCTGAAGTGCAGAGAAGTGCAGAGGAGGGTGGTACTATTGGGGCGTTACATACGTATGTTGCCGCAACCCAACGTACATGAAGTCAGCGACGTACATATTGCAGCCTGATGCTCGCCTCCCTCGAAGCTCTTCCCCGCACTCCCTATTCCCCGCAGTCATCCCCAGACTATGCGGTGTCCCCCAGACCAAGAACATTGACGTACACATCCTTTGTAGCGGCCATATGCTGACGAGGGCCCCATGATCCAAGGACGATAGATATTAGACGCCGTCCCCACGAAAGACCTACCAGCCTATAGCTATATATCCGCAGAGGAAGTTCTAGCGCGCCGCCGGTGACTCACGCACCCATGTTTGTTGATGTCGATTCGGCGCCAGACAGCCGTCAATCGATTACTGCGCGTTGTGAATCGCGCGCTCATCAGGCGCCGGAAGATATCTCCCGCAAGCTACTGCTCCGCCTATGCTGTCCTCCTCTGCTCCCTCACTGCCCCAGCTCCGCACGGCGTATCTCACGCGACACCACCCCGGACGTCGCTTGTCGACTTGGGGCTATACTCGAGAGATGGGTCTACTCCCAGTCCTAACGGGGACCTAATCACAGTACAAAGGCGCCTCATGGCCGTCCTTCTCCCGCCCTTCGGAGGGAAGCAGATTACCTCACTTCAAGCACGCTGAGAACGGAAGAGCCGGCGCGAGGCGCACGGGGAGGCTGCGGGCAGGGCTATAAGAACGTCCTGACGCCACCGCCGCCCTCGTTGCAACCGGCACCCAGCAGCGTGCGCGTCGCAGAGCCTCGTTGCGTCTGCAAGGCCCTGGCGCGTCGAGACCCGACATTAGCCGACCCCCAGCCCGCGCGCGCCTGCCCACCCCCAGCATCACCCCACTCTCCCGACCATATTTCTGCCCCGCGCGAGCGAAAAGGTATGCCTCCTTGCTTCCTCCTCGGCCTAAGATTCGTTTACCGAGCGCTATCCAGGTTTACTTGCCCACTCATCATCATGTCCGACTGGTCTCAATGCTCTTCGTCCCCGTCTGCTGCCGAGACGTCCTTCGCGAAGGCGGACGCGAGCCCCGCGCGCGGCGCCGCGCTTGCGCACAGGCGCTGCAGCACCTCCGTGCAGGTCCCCTCCGTCAGTGCCAGACGAGGATCGAATGCCGTCCCCCCTGCGATGCGCCCCGCACTCCGGCGACGTACTTCGTCCACACCGACGTACTACTCTGCCCCACCTACGCCCTCCGCCATCCGCACCTCACCCTCGCTCTCATCCGCCCAACCCTCAGACGCTGCCGAGCACGCCCAAAAGCCGCGCTTCGACGCCCGGCGAGCGTCCAGCGAGCTCGCCAACTTCCAGGGCTACGTCAGCTTCCAGAGCATCGAGGGCTTGGGCGGCCCGCCAGGCGGGGCGGACGACATCGTCGACTCGCCGGACAAAGACAACGCGTCGACAAGTTCGAGCAAGCGCACCCGCTGGTGGTGGTCGCTGCACCCGTAACTCGGCCGCACAGTGGGCATCGATGTCCGATGATCATCTCCTTCCCATGTCCTATTCGCGGCGGGCCCTCGAATGCTTGTGTATTGCCTATCGGTGCGTCGTGTTGTCATCTGAAAGGCAGACACGTTGAGGACTGACGCCACCCCCTGCAGGCGTGTATCTATGTATCTATATGGAATTTCGCAAGGTCCTTGCCCCCGGGCGCCGCTGGGCGGCGCGCGAGAAGAGACAGAACTCGAAGCCGGATTCCCCGAAGGACTACTCAGTAGATATCCCACCTATGTCGATTCACGAACCTGCATGTGTCTCGGACTGGACGTCCTTGATATGCCCCTCATGTCCCGTTGCACATGTACAATATCTGACATGCCTTTCACGCATTCCTGGTTCCTTGCGCGTCGCCGGCACTTACCAAGGCCCCTGTATAATAGGGTGCCCACGTTCTGTACCTTCGTCACTCGACGCCGCAATCAGATGTTCACTACACATGGGGTGGCGGGGCGCGAAGGACGCCCTGGAAGCCGGCTGCATATAATCTCGCGAACGTAAGTTCGCCCAATGACGGACATACACACGACAAAGTGACGCAGGCAACAGAAGTCGAAGGGGCGGCGGAGCCAGCAGACCAACAAAGAGAGTAGCCGGCAAGGCCAGCAGACCAGATAGAGAAGCGAAGTGCATAAGCACGGTTAGGCGAGCCTATGACTTCACGCCCAAGAAGAGCAGCCCGCGCTTGGCGACCTCCACGGCCTCCTCCAGCTGGCGCATGTCCTCCATCGTCCACTTCTCCCCGGGGTCGGCTCCGTTGCGGATGGCTGCTTCCCAAGCGCCGCGCTTGCGGCCCAGGTTGACCATCCGCTGCGGGTCCTCGTGCCCGGTGAAGATGACGAGCGCGGTGCGTGGTGGGAGAGCTGCGTGCACAGCTGCGAGGCGGTTGTTGAGTGACGCGAGCGCCTGGTTGACTGCCTCTTGGGTAGGTGGTGGCTTGAACGCCGAGGGCTCCTCGGGTGGTGGAGCGCCCTTTTCTGGTCTCGCGGTGATCCCTGCGAAAACTTAGTCGATGAACTTCGAGAGCGATGGAGTCAGACGTACATCCAAGAGTATCCGCCAACTCCGTGAACCGTCCATAGACGAACTTATGCGAGGGGATCGCTTCCAGAAGCCCGCTAAGCACCTCCTCGTCCGTCGTACACGCAACCGCAGTCGACGCCTTCGCCCCATGCAGCGCCGGGTTCCCGTGGTCGATGACCGCTGCGCGCCCCGCGCCGCCCGCGTTGAACTTCGTGCTCCGCGACATGCGCTCGAAGATGCTCTCCCAGTCGACGCGGAACGTCCCGTAGTCCGGCCCGTACTCGAGCTTGCGGTGCAAGAGCTCGACACAGGCCCGCGCGTCCTCTTCCGGGTCGTGCCCGCCCTCGCCGCGGGCCTGGATCTCGCGCGCGCACCATTTGCGCGTGAGCCAGGCGAGCCCGGGCTTGAGCGGTCTGCCGCGCGGATGGTGGTACATGAGCGCGGTATCGATACAAAGGGGGTGGCAGATCTTGAGGGCGCGGAGATCGTTCTCGAGCGAGTGACCCATGAGGATGGGCATGGGGGCGTCTTTGGGGGTAAGGAACCTGACGATGTCGGCCTGTACCTCGGCGAGTGTAGTGGTGACAGGCGCGAGCGACTCTTCAGTTATCCCTGACCATCTGAGTGGATGTTAGCGAGGAATGAGGCGACGGATGGACATGCAGGCGCACTTGGTGAGATAGTCGAGAATGGGCTTCGCGGGCTTAACTAGGCGATCGTACATAACTTTGTCTGTGGTGAAGTCGATCATGCAGACTCGCGCAAGCTCTTGTCCATCTTCAGTCAGACACTGTAGTCTGTCAATACTATGCCGTCTGAGATCGACAAGCCACGCACCATCTCGCAATCCAACGCGTACACGCTCCGCTGCTTGGGCTGCCTCCTCGCCTGGAAGTCGTCCAGAATGCTCGACTCCTCCTTCGGAATTTCGACCCAGGCGTCGTCTGGCTTCTGGAACGTGTCCGCCATATACGAGGGCACCGGATAGTCGTTCTCAATCATCTGCTCAAGCGTGATGAGATATCGTGAGGGATCATTCGCAGTAGAGGCTTCTGCTAACAACAGATGAGCATTGCGCGTGGACAAGGAGGAGGGGTAAGAGACGAACAGGCAGCGCGCGCAGCCATACGTTGTCTCCGCTCTTGCTCCGAGACAGGACCGTTGAAGAACGTGCTGAGGACACTATGCATCCGGTTCGCATCGCCAGGGGCGCGCGTAGGGACGGCATGGCTAAAGGTCGAGGAGACGAAAGGCAGACCGATCGTCGGTGCGTCGGGTGGGGGACGGAGGGGGATGGAGATTGGGAAGTTCGGATTGGTAGTAGCGGATGTCGGGGGAGGAGGAAGAGATAGCACTTCACGAGTGATGCCTGGTACGAGAAGTACAACGACTTTCTGGATCTGCAAAGCGTTCTGAAGGGGAGTGAGATTGTGTATATGCGCCACGGAATCAGCACGCACGTCTATCCGAACCCAGTTCGGGGGAGGTGCATCCGCTGTAACATGCAATACCAGCTCTCTGATATCCTAAGCAACTGTCAGGGCCTTGTCGAGCCACGAACGTGGATACGCACATCTATTCCCATTGCATGATTGCGCTTGGCGATTTCTGCATTATTGTACAAGAATCGAGGCTGCTTGTCCTACGCAAGTATTAGCATTCTGTTCCCCCGCCTATCCCCCTTCCTTCTAGACGCCCATCCGTCGTCTAGCGCGCACTAGAACACGAGAGAGCTCACCAACCATCTGTACTTCCGCCTTTCTCGCCTTCTTCTGCTTTCGCTTCTCGACCTTCGTCCACCCGCCGGTTTCTTCATTTTCTTGCGCAGACAAACCGACAGATGTCTTGATCTTCTTGGCCTTGCTGGTTTCGGGGGAGTGACCACGCTTCATGACGGCGAAAGAACAAGGTGCAGAGGAATATTGCAGGTGCAATCAAACATCAAAGCGCGGATCAATTTTCAGATCAAGTAAAAACCATTGTTCTTTTGTTCAGCGCCGCCGGCACTTCAGTCAAACTTCAGCTGTTGACAAGGGGAAAACTGACTCGCGTAGAAACAAGGAATGCGTCGGATATAGTAGAGGTGAGTATACAAGAATTAGGCCCATCAGTATGGTAAACAAATAAGCAAGAAATAAGTAAGTCATGATTGAATAGATAAAGGCGTCCGAAGCAATCGTCAGATCGGAGGTAGAGGTCTCCATCATGAATTCGTCATGAGGTTAGTCCGTATGCTGCGCATAAATAAAGTGGAGGCATGGTCTCAATCACACTACTGCATGTCCGAGTCCAATGTGGCATTGTTTAGCATCTCTGCCATGGGTCCACCAAGTGGACGGTGGAAGGCTCCGCTATGCGTCGTCAGAACGGTATGAATGGACGAGGATAAGACTCACAAGAATGTGTTCCAAACAGGACAGAGCTGTTGCCAGTCCGGAGGCGGCGGGTTCGCCGCCGCTGCAGAATCCACGCCCTCTGCGAGGACGACAGCTAAACCGCCCTCTGTACCATGTCAGCTACACTATGCCAACGATAGACCACCGGGGCACTTACGCAGATGAGGGTCAATGTGGCTGAGAATATGATTGTTAGTCAACGAGTATTCGGTGCCGTCGTACGAAGCTCTTACCAATGCAAAAACCATGGACCCGGATTGTCCGCCACAAAGCGAATGACCGCGCCCGCGCCGGGCCCCTTCGAGTCGGTGCCGGTGCTTACCACATCCCTCCGTACCGGATTTCTGTAGTTGAACTCCTCGCTCCCGGCGCTCCTCACCACACTGAATGAATGGCCGTGCAGATGCATTGGATGCGGCGACCCGGTCATCCCAGACATATCCGGAATGAGAGTGATCTCGACGACGCTGCCGCGCTTGATGTCGATGATACTGTCTTGCGGCAGGAGGTCCGAGGCGCTCTGAGCGCCGCTGAGGATTTGGAGCAGGTAGGGCTTCATCATGCCGTCGGGACCGTGGAAGTTGTGGCCGTTGACGGTGAAGAGTGCGCCGTCGAAGCCCAGGGTGAGATTAACGGACTGGACGTCGACGCCGTACTCGGGCGTGCCCGGCGCAGCAGGGTCGACCAATGCATGAAGCTCCGGTTCGCGAAGAGGTACTTTGTCGTGCGGCGCGTGCGTGTGCGGTTCATGGTGCGATGCACCTTTATGAGATATGTCAGCGACGCGATGCATGACCTTAACAAAGACCGCGGCATACCGTTATAGTGCAAGATCGCAGAGTTCAAGCCGCCGGTAAAGTTGGCGTTCACATCATTCGTCCCGTGCAAGGCTACATTCGGCACCGCTCTCATCCAATAGTTGTCCCTAGGTTGTGTCGCGTTCAAAATGAATGAGTATCGTTGGCCGGGAAGGATCTGAATCTCGTTGACCGTCTTTGGATGATGGATCAGCGTCCTCGTTCAGCCAGACATGTACCGGGACTCACCAAAGGCTCCGTCAGTTGACCATCTGCCTCGATGATGGTCATGTTATGCCCGTCAATAGAGAATGTATAGTTGGGTTCGCAGGCGAGCGAGATCAGACGGAAACGGTAGCGCTTTCCATGCTCGACATTGATCTTGGCTAGTGGCGCGGTCAGGTCCTTTACACTTCGCCCCTTGCCGTTGAATAGCGTGCTAGAAACACGAAGTATGATTAGCGCCCGCGACATATATCTGGTCGGGCGCCTATTGGACTCACCTGTCCGCGACAAACGGACCACCACCAGGCTGGGCGCGCGCCGCAGAATGGTACCAGTCCGCGAGAGTCAGCACGGTAGATTCTAGAGAGTACTCGTGAGCCTGTGTCGGCGAATGGAAGAATGAGTTTCATACCATCGTCGACGTCGTAATGATCCCTGTAAGGGTCATCTGGGTCGTATACGACTGAGGCGCGTCAATATGGTGCTGCCCTTGCCAAGATTCTAGTGCATACCTAGCGGACCTATGCATCAAGTATCGTCAGCGATGAGCACGATGTCCGTTTGAAGAAAGCGTACCTCTCAAGCCTGGCGTCGCGGTATCCCGTTAGCACGATGCACGTGTCCATTGATCGTACGGCTCACCGTCGCAGTACTGGATGAAAGATCAGCTGCTGTACAGGCTCTCGAACACAATGGACACGCGTACCTGCAAATCAAAGTGTGAATGGTACCAGTACGTCCCCGCCTGGTTGTCATCGGTGCTGAACTTGTACGTGAACTTCTCGCCCGGCATGAGCGGGCACTGCGTGACATAGGCAACGCCTATCGGGCTCAAAGTCAGCACCTGCATCGCCAAGACCCCGATAGAAACCAGCGCGAGGCTCACCATCAGCGTAATTAGTCCCCCTCTGGTAAAATCCGTGCCAGTGCTGCAGCGCGCGGGAGGTTCAGCTCCGCGCAGAAAAAATGAAGTGTCCGGACTTACAATGCTAGTGGCGATGTACATGTTCGGATCAACGAGAGAAGACAGCCGATCGAGGACCTCGAGCCGAAACTTGTCGCCCTAGGAGGAATTGAACTGTCAACGGTGGCTTCGTTTTTTCGCAAAGGGAAGGAAAATTGCCGCGCACCTTCGTCGCCTTGATCATCGGAGAGGGGAACTCATTGTTGACGAGGACGCCGCTGGGGTGGGATGAGCTTCACGTAACTGAGTTGAGGGAAATGCACTCACATGCGCTCAATGCCGTCGGGTGAGACTGGTCCGTTCGAGATGGCCAAGGACGCCTTTGAGTGTAGTACCTTGGCGGCAGAAGCAGAAAAGGACAGGAGGGCGGCGATCGCCGCGCACGTCCTCAATATAATAAGTGGGGAGACCATCTCGGGCGTCTCCTCTAGTTCGTGAGGCGGAAGAGAGATGCTGCTTCGGCGGGGTGGGAGTCCTTCTGCGCTTCCCCGACTCTTTATACCCCGCCCGATATACCCCTGCCAACCCTCGGGTGATGTCCTAGTCAGGCAGTGGCGCGCGCTGTAAACGATCTCTGTTCAGCCCTCCCGAACCGTATCGTGCAAGCTTGCAGAGCTCAATGGTGGCGTAAAGCTGTCCTCGACGGAAAGCCTCGACAAACATTGTGAGCGGAGTGAAACCATTGTGGATATTCTCGTCTTCTTCAGCGGCAAGTGAGTGCTGCTCGTGCGACCGCTCTCGAGGCAGTGGGTAATGACTGGCAGACCTATGCAGCGGGAGTTACTGGTATTATGGATGGGGAGAAGGACGTCTCACATGGCTGTTGACCGACTAGGTATCGCCGGATTCAACTTCCGTTTGTCACGGTAGCAAAGCGACACCTCCTACTGTCAAGAAAACAAGGAGCGCATCGCAGCCCTGTCCAATATAGGGCGGTGATCCTGCAAACAGACCAACATTTTGTGCCCTCTACGTAGTCAGGTAGCATTTATGGGCCCTCGCTCTAGTCGACGTCAACAAAGTGCGGCTCGAGGCAAACTAAGCAAAGGGCCAACTTGCGATTGAAGGTGCTTCGCGACATGAAACGAAGTTCTACAAAGAAGAGCATGAGCGCGCGGTCAGTGCAGACCGACCATTGACAACTTACGAGGGGAGCATCAACAGCGGCGTCACCAGGCTATGAGAGGCCGACAAGGTACCTGCGATTGAACACCAGTCCTGAAGGGATCGCTCAGCGCTCAGTCCGCCAACCGATCAACGCATGAGATTGCGACTCATGTCTCCGCGATAGCTGACATTCAAGGCATTCAACAAGGTACTCCAGTTGCTGTGAGTCGCCCATTGCAACACCCGTACCTTGCCGCTCCATTAGGCAGTTTGCGAGAAGGCCGCGAAGCTCAGGTCACCGTCAGGTCCGCATTCTCCAAGCTAGACTGTTCCATGATTCCATTGACCTAATTGAACATACTGGTACACTTGTGCGAGCTTCGGGTGTTTGACGTCTAATGAGGATGGACGAGATTGATCGGCGCAGCCTTGGTGGCTGAGATGAGCCGAAGGTGAGTGATGCGCCGTCCGTCTTCGCCGGCGTCCTCCTCTTCAGAGACTCTGTGATAACCTGAGTCAGTATCGTTCGTATGCACGAAACAAACGCGCACGTACTTAGCATGGAATACGATGGTGTTGAAGTGTGTCGCGGGCGCTGCGCGAATCCTAAGCTTGGACTGCCTGGTCACGACGATGGTGCCTGCTACGAGGCCAGTCTGCCGATCGTCAAGTCAGTATACCATAGTTCTGGAAGTACAGACGCACACTCACCCGCTTGTTCTCGTCCAGCACCTCGATCACATCCTTGAACTCCACCTTCGCCCTATTCGCCATCGCCTTCCTCTCCGTCATATCCTTCCGATACTCATCGTATTCCACAGGCTTATCATTCAAAAAGATCTCTGCCCTCGGTGAGAGCGCTGTGTCGAAATTCGAGACAAGGTTCTGCGCCTCCGTGTCGGGGGCGTATTCGTACACATCCGCCAGGCGCGCTTGCGCCCAGGCAGCCAGCGAGTCGTCTGAGGTCGACATTACTAGGTTCGTTCGATATGCACAAACTGTGCAAAGATGGGAGTTTCGGTCAAGATGCGATGGCGCATATGCGCGGTGAACATCGTCATCGCGGTCGCGGCGATGCGACGCGCAAGTCCGCGGAGAAGCAGGGGGCCCGGTCCGGGTAGTCCGAGATGCCAAGCATGGACCTACAATGTCGTGACAAATCGTTCAACGGTCACGGCTGAGGCTTCCGAACTTGGACGAGGCACTGACCACTGCATTCCGATTCTCGCAGACGGTCGGAGTTCATCCATTCAGAGTTGTATGTGTGGCTCAGACGGTAAGAAAAGGCCCCGACATCCCAAGAACGAATATGGAGCAGAGCCGGGCTTACATGGCCACCCTCCGCGGTATTTTCAATTCAAGCTGCCAGCGCCTCAAAAGTAACCACCTTATACGGCATGCCGCTCTTGTTCGACCATCTCTCTCTCGACTCGCTAGCCCAGGATGCTAGTCAGTGACTACCAGTGACAATTACTGCCCATTCTCCCCCGCACAGGCACCTTTATGGACATGTCTGACAGCCCAACAACCCTTTCTCGTTTTACTCCCGCCTTTGAAATGCGCACAACAACGCACCGGTTATGCAACTCTCGATCACGTCCGAGCATGCCAATACAAAAAGCACAGCTCCCTCTTTTTCCTTGTCCATAACGTCCATTCGCCGCCCTTGCTCACCCTCTGCCCTTACTCCAAATCCTTATCCTTTCTCGCGCGTGGACTAGCTACCAATGCTCCTCTCCGCCGTCGTCCTGCCAACGATCGTCTCACTCGCGCTAGCCGCGCCGCGTCCGAGACAGGATTTCTGCGACATGCGGGTACGTCTCACCTCCTATTTCGTCGAGAGCGGGATCCAAGCGGGACGGGGCTCAAGTGGGACTGGACTCAACAGGACTTACTGACGCGATCCGCTTCAGGCCTGCTTGAACGACCTGCGCATACCCGAGCTGCCCGGCTGCGAAGCGCTGGCCGCGGATGAGAATGGTGAGTCGGGGAAGACTTGCAATCGCATCAGAAAAATTCGCAGCTCACCGCGCCCGATAGTCCCATCTTCTTCGGAAGTCCTCGTAGAGCAAGTGCTTTGTTTGCGCAGCGCGTATTCGATGTTCGAGTATGCTGTGAGTAGCGGTGTCCATCCCTTTCGACAACTCTGCGAGATCAACTCACTCACGCGCTCCTCCAGTCTTCCGCGTGCGAGCCCTGCATGGAGGCCCTCGGGATACCTGACCTTGACTTCGACGCCTCCGAGCCCATAAAAGCGTGGCCTTCAATCATCGCCCCCTCCGACGTGGACCACCCGATGTATCCAGCGATGGCCGCGGAGGCGTCGCTCTTCCGTGCTGAGGATCAGCTCGCAAAGCAGGAGGCGCTGGTCGCCGAGCGAGAGTGGCGGAAACTTCGGGCTGAGTTTAAGTCGGGAGAGCGAGCATTGTCAGCGATGGCGAAGACCACATCCGACCGCCCGCAGATAGGGCACCTTCTACGAGACATTCTTACTCTCGGGATTGCTCATTGGTGGTGATGTACGGACAGGGTGATGAAGTGAAAGATGACTGCCGATTGAGTCGCTATGGCCGGCCGAGTCGCGATTTCGCCAGGTCGGGGACATTCTGTATGAGCCGCTAGTCAGCTTATCGCATCCACCATCTCTATTTATCTTACCGCTACGTCTAAGCATCTCGACACATCGAAACCTGCGCAAGAATTAGTGCAATAAATCAAATCAAAGTCAGGACGGGATCTAGAGAATTATGAACAGCTTCACCGCCACTCGGACTAGACATCGAAAATAGCTCTTGACGGCCTTCATCGTCTCCCGTCATTAGCTTGCGATGAAAGCCGACCTGTACGGCTAGTAACCCGCGGTCATAGGTGGCACGGTCATGAAGACCGAGCGTCCCCGTATATCGACCTTCATAGATCTGTATGAGGCCGCTCTTCCAGACCATCATCTGCAACGGAGTCAGGGAAAGTATAAAGCAGTGTCTGTGTGAGCTTACCTCGCTCACTGGAATCTTCAATCCTCTGACCTTATCCTCTTGACTGGGTTGAAGTCAGCGAGCTCAGCTCCTGCTCTGCCTTTGCTCTGCCTCGCCGCGATCACAAACAACTTTATGACTTGGATAGATGCCAATAGACTCGATTTAAGGGAGTAGACTCAATCTGAGCTTAAGCTTGGAGACATGCAGTGAGAGAGATGGAGGCAAATAGCAGGCTGAGGGCGGACTTCCCATGTGCGATGCGGCGGATTAACGCCACATAATCCACGTGATGTGCGGTGGCGCGGACAGTGCTGACGGTCTGCGCAGCGCATCTTATCCCAAACCATTTCGATCCCAAGCACTCTTCACTCCAGTCTCCCTCCACTCTAGTCTCCTTCCGAAGAACATGAAGCTGTCGATTCTGTCGACCCTCGTCGCCGGTGCTGCCCTTCGTGCGTCGCAGCTCCCGTCATCCGCACACCCTTACTGACTGACATCCGATCGAGCAGTCCAGCAAGCCGGCGCAAGCCCCCTCCGCGTTGTCGTCGTCTCCAACGGCCCCGCGGACGTGTCCCAGCACATCCGCGTGGGCAGGCCCGCCGCTGAGCACGCCGCGATGCTCATGCCTGACTTCGCTGTCATGCACAGCGAGATGAGCGCCGAGCACTCTGGCCGCCCCTGCCACGGCCGCGGCCGCGGTCGCCTCAACCAGAAGGCGATCGAGATTTCGAACGCCTTCCGCCAGGCGCTCGGCATGCCGCTCATCGAGATGCAGCAGCCCGAGCACCACCGCCACCACCACGACGGGCCCCACCGCGCCGAGCAGCGTCCCCACCACGGCCATGACCAAGATGGCCCGGAGATGCGCATCATGGACGTGGATGGCAAGACCGCGGATGGCGGCGAGGTGCGGATGCCCCCGGGCCCGCACCACCATCACCACCACCGCATCCACTTCCACCACCACGAGCCGTCCTTCCTCCGCCGCGTTCACTTCGCGCTCATGACCCTCGGTCCTTGGGAGGGTCGTGCCGTCGCCTTTGTTCTTGGTGCGTCATCATGCGTGATCTTGTCTTTCTATCTTGCTCACACACATTCCTATTCATAGGCTGCGGTATCGGCGTTTTGCTGCGGATGCTCTGGGTCCTCGCTGTTGTCGGCTACCGTACCGTCCGTGGGGAGAGCGAAGAGGAGGAATATCAGATCGTCTGCGAGCAGATCGAGGACGCTGAGAACATCGCCGTCCCCCCTCCTAACTACACGCTCGTGGAAGAAAAGATCGACTACGATGCGAAGGTTGCCCCTGAGGAGAAGAAGTAGACTTACCTCTTGTCCCCATTCCTCATCCCCCATCTCCCAACGGTCCGCAGGCAACGGTCCCCGACCCACCCTCAAACTCACATTTAGCCACTCAAACGGACGTGTATTGTTTAGCATTCGTCCAACGGCGCACATCGCCTATGTCGCTCCTTAGCTCCTTGTTCCAGTTTACTGCTTGTGACTGCTGTTCTGGGAGTACAGCTATCTGTCTCTCGATCCAGCTAGTCCTCTATGTGTATTATACAGTTGCTAACTTATGTCTGGGCAATCCAACCTACTGAGATTGCTCAACAAGCTTGAGGTCCGAAGCTTCTTGATGAAGACTAAACTTTTTTGGAAGTGCAAGAACGCCCGAGAGCCATACGACTGTCTAACTTGACCCCCTCACTGCGGCTGACCCTCCCCGTGCGACTCGGGAAGTTGGAACTCCCCCAGCTCCATCTGTCCGTCCTCGGGCCCAGCCCCAATGAACTCCTCCATGCCCGTATCCCCCAGTCCCTCCATGCTTGCATCCCCCATCGCTGAGAAGTCGCCTGCACCGAGCATATTGGTGTCACCTCCATCCAATCCTCCACCGCCCATCATGCTATCATCACCACCCAGCATCCCGCCCGCGCCCCCGGTGAAGTCATCGCCACCAGCAGTGCCGAAGTCGCCACTTTGCGCGGAGAAATCGCCTCCCTCGGCGCCGAAATCCCCTGCAGCCGTCGCGTCGAAGCCTTCGGTGTTGAACCCCTCAGGCGCCCCATGGGCCGCAAAGCCCGCGTCGCCCATCGTAAAGTCGCCCCCTTCGCCGCCGTCGCCAGCCATGAGCCCGTCCGCGGGCGTCATCTGGCTCAGGTCGTGCGTGCCCTCGAGCTGGAGGCCGTCTGGGCCAAGACCGCTCAGATCAAGTTCGCCAGGTTGAGTCTGCCCACCGGCGATAGCTTCACTACCCGCACCACCTTCTGTGGCCCCCTTCGCCTCCTCGGGCACCGGCGGTGGCGGCATTGCGCTCGTCTCTGCTGCTTCAGCTGCGGTCGGCGCGTCCGCAGAGGGCGTGGGTTGCGCGTCGCTGCCGGCGTTGGCTGAAGCTGCGGGTGCAGGCTGCGGCGGCGCGGTCTCAGCGCGCGATTCGGATGCGGAGGGTGCAGTGGTGACAATCTCAGGCTCGTCCTCGTCGGGCTCGTCGGGGAGGGGCGCGAGGGGCTCGTCGACATCGTCTTCGTCGTCGCTGAATTGCTGTGTAAGGTGTCAGTACGGAGAGTATAGCGAGGTCGGATGGTGAACAGGATGTATGGATATGATAACACAAGCAGGTGATACGCAACGGGGAGGGTAATAGAGGCAGGAATAAGAGGAATAGGTAGTCGAAGTGGTGCATGGTGGCAAACCGAACAAGAAGGACTTACCGGTGGTTGATTGATTTGAATCCACTTGTAGGCCTTGAGGGAAGACCCCTCAACAGGCATCAGTTTCTTTTCCCATGTCACTTGTACGCGTTGCATGAGTTGTCTGCGCGCCGCTTCGGTTGTGGCAGCGCTGGGCACGCCGACGCGTCTTCGTGTCGACATGTTTGTATCCTTCTGGGTTCAAAGGTTTGCGCAGGTTCTTTACGAGGTCAGGCCCGAAGGGAGGCCAAGTACGCGGTCCTTTACAATCCTTCGTTTGTATGCTCGTATAGGCGCCGAGGGGAGTACTCACGTTTATGGCGCCACGAGACCGTGATTGTTGAAGACAAAAGAGGCAATCCGGCTTGCTGGCCGGGCCGGCGTCATTGTTCTTTGGATGACTCATCCCCAATTTGGTGTATATTCTCATTTGCCATGCTTCAGGCTGCAACCGCAGTCAGTACCAGAAATCGTCTCTGTTATACTGCAAGTCCGTCCTCCTATCTAATATGCGTGTATGCTGCGTATGTCAACATCAACCCGAAGTGCCCGACTCAGGCAGAAACAAGTTGTCTCCCGCGAGAAAACAAACAAGAGGAGTCGCGCCCACAAACAGATGATAATAGTGCCAGATATATGTACAATAATATGAAGCAAATATGTCCCAAGCACGTCGATACGACGGCATATAACGATGATACATAAAAGATATGAGGCGAATATATGACAGGTAGATAGAGGGATGGCGGAAGGAGGATAGAATAGATCAGAAACCTCGCACCAGCCCCGAGAGGAGCAAATAGATGAGGGCGAGCAAATAACGAGGAAGGAGGAAGTAGGTGTTGAGGGTGAGGGAGGAATGAGGATGACGGCGAGAAAGGGTTGTGCAAGTCGCAGGAATATCGGGGAGACAAGGGTCCTCTGTGGGAGATGCTGGCAGGGTAGGTGAAGGAACATCATCATCCACAGCCGGAGCCGCAGACGGCGACGTCGCCTCCACCGTGCACACCCCGTCAGCTCGATCAACGTCCGTCGAAGGGCCGTCGGGGACCACCGCGCCATGTTCGCTCGCGTCCGCACCTGCTCACTCTTCGTCACTACTTGTCTCATCCACGGACATCTGTTCCTGGGACAAACAACTGGGCATGACCCAAGACGCACCCGCATCAGCCTGCTGCTCATCGGGGTACCACGTCCCCCATCCGCCGCTCTCATCTGGCGGCCACGGCCACGCCAGCACCGGCAGACTCGCCTGGTTGGTCTGCGTGAGCTGGGGCGACAACAATGCGGGTGGCGGCTGCGCGTGCGCTGGCGCGACTGGCGCCTCACCTCCTGCCTGGCCTGCGCGCCGTGCGCGCGCTTCCTCGGCCTCGTCCTCCGCTGCCTCCTTGTCTGCGAGCTTGCGCGCCTCGCGCTCGCGCTTCTCGCGTCGCTTCCGACGCGCTTCGGCCTTCTTCTCGGCAGCCTCGCGCTCCTTGCGCTCCTTCTCGAGGCGCTCGCGTTCGCGCCGAGCACGCTCTTCCTGCACCCACTCGGTTAGTCCCCGCGCAGCGCGCTGCGGCTGCGATTTGTGACGTAGCAGATCTGTGAAGACATCATCAGTAAGATTGTGCATGGAAGGACCAACAGGACGCACAGCCCTGCAGGTCTGCTACGGAGAACTCGTATTCAGGCAGTTGCGCAGCGAAGATCTCCGCAAGCCTGTCGAGCTCCGCCAAGGGCAACGTTGTCGGTGCCCAGAGGTTGCGAACATCGCTGGGAGGTAGGTCCTCCTCTTTCGTCTCGACGATGGGAGGCGGCGATTCCGAACGAGCTGGTTGCGGGTGCGGAAGGTCTGGAGGCCGCCGTTGAGGTGATGCGGGAGGTGTCAAGGTGCACATCGTAGGACGAGGACGGTTCTCGAGCTCGCGCAGCTGCGCTTCAAGCTTGGCAGCGTTGAAGGAGCCAAGGTCGCCCGGGCTGCCAAGATGGCCGCCGTCTATGCGAATAGGCGTCGGCGGGTGCGAGTCGTCGTCGTCCGCCGACGTTGATGGCGGTGCACCGAACCATGAACCGAGTCGCGAGACGCTAGGTACCCAAGAGTTGCGGCGACCGTCGGTCTGCAGCGACTGTGTCCGTCTCCGCGCAGTCGCATGGGACGGCTGCGACGACATGGGCTCGGCGATAACATGCCTGTCGATGTCATACTCCTCGTCGGACAAGGTACCCTGGCCATTGGTCCTCCGTCTCCGACCATCAAGCTCTATACGGTCGGGATCGTTCGCTGCCCGCGCAGCTTCCTCCTGCAACCGGCGCGCATCTGCGTCCTCCTTCGACACGAAAAAGGCGCGGAAGAAGTCAGCCGCTTGCGGCCGAGACGCGTTCTTGAACTCTACCCAGACGTCCATGCGTCCGGGGCGCGCAAGCGCGGGGTCCAGCGTATGTACATGTTGCGTTGTTCTGCGTACCGGTCAGTCATCGAGACGATCAGGATGGGAGCGGGAGAGCGGGTGTCGAACAGTGTCGGACACCGTTCGAGTCGTGATGAAGAAGGATGACTCACGCGAACAGTAAGCGCCCCTCGCTGGCAGCCACACCATCCAGGGCATTCAGCAAGCCGCTGAGACTGAGGGTGTTCGCCATCGGGTCGGCATCGCCGGCTTTTCTGCGTCGCCTGCGACTGCTACGGTGACTACGATCATAGGTCAGTAAGTAGGTAAGATCCGGTAAGTCCTCGTATACTCACCCAGATGAACCGCCGTACGGGTCGAAGTACGGCTCGGGCGGATTGGGACTGTTGGAGTTCGACCCGTTATTCGAGTTGTTATTCGGGTCACCGTTCTTCTTGTCCTCCTCCTCGCTCTCGTCGTCCTTTTCTGGTGGTGGCTTGGGCGGCGCGAGTGCGGTATCGAGGTCCTTGAGCAATAGAATACATCTACTAGGGATGAGAAGCAAGATCAACAAACGTTCGAAGGTGCTGACCTTGATGGAACGCCACCAATCAGAGCTCCCAGAGACTCGTCGGTCATACCCGGTGCGGAGAGCGATATGGTGTACACGTCAAGCGCATAGTGTGATGCGAGGGCGTAAATCAAGGACGACTTGCCTGCCATACTAGTCAGTCAGCCGTCGAGGGAGGATCAAATAGTCACTTACCGTTTCCTGGCGGGCCATGAAGCAGGTATCCTCGGCGGAAGGGAATTCCACGGTCGCCGTACCACTGTAATTGTGATTAGCATCGAGTGACCATCGTTCGGAGCATGTGGGAGGCTCATTGGAGGTCAGCAGGGGGCGTCATAGTGATCGATGGGTACGCGTGAGAGGAAAGAAGTGACCAAGTGGGCAGGCGCTAATCAGGCGGACCCGACGCGCGGGAGAATATCATCAAAGAATACAACGCAGTGGTTGCCGTCAATGGATGGATACCTGTCACCTCAGCGGACACAACCGGCCCACCAAAGTAGGGGACGGGAAGAGAGGGGAACGGAGAACGCCTTACGGCCGCCGAGTAAGAGGGGTGAGGAGATGAACGCACCTTCTCGCTGGCGAGGAAGTCGCCGACATCGTCGACTATGCTTTCCTTGATCCCGCGTTCCAAGACCACGGTCCGGAGCGGTCGCTTCGGGCGCGTGCGGTCGAGTGTCCAGTCGTTGGCGCTGTTGCGAACGCCGCCGCCGCGTCCACGACGGCTGGACCCGGGGAATTCATCGTCACGTCCATCATGGCCGCCATATCCCCCTCCCCCGTGACGCCCACTGCTGCTGTAGCCTCCGCCGCCCCCGTAATAGGATGAGGAGCGGCTGTAGTGACGGGAGGAGTAGTAGCCGAAGGGCGATGGTGGGGCGGGGATGAAGAGGGAGATGCTGTGCTCGAGGGACGCCTCGTACTCTTTCTTGGCTGTGCGGACCAGGGTCTTGAGGACGTCGCTAGAGCGCGCGACGACGCTGGAATGGCGTTAGCACGGAGAATGGAGGTCGGAGATGGACACGCACCTGACGCTGAGCACCTCCTCGTCGGTGCTGTCCTTCTTCCAGCGCCACACGCGGAGCCCATGTCCGCGGAAGTATATCGTGAGCTGCGACTCGAACGTCGGCTGGAACACGACCTTGAGGGAGAGCGCGTCGTCTTCGCCGGCGGTGCGGTCGCGCATAGTGACGCCCTCGCACTCGCGCGTGCGCCCCCATTCAGGCTGCTTTGAGAGCCACAACATGAGCCATGCATACGGCATGTCAGTCTCATGGAAGTGCGCGGTGAGGAAGAACGCTGTCGTCGGGGGAATTGAAGGAGACACCGTCAGCGACGCGACAGGGCGCAGGGGAGGGCACTCACAGTTGATGAAAGACGTCCACGCCTTCGTCGTCATGCGCTTCGCGGTCTGCGCAGCGCCGCCAAGGACCATGAGCTCGAGGCCCAGCGGCTGGACGAGCGAACGAAGGTTGTCCATGGCTTGCTCGTCGTTGTCGACGATGAGGGGGCAAGCAAGGAGAGTCTAGCGTTCGTGGCGATGGTGGTAGAGGACAAGAGTTGTTCTCGACGCGTCATGCCCCGCGCGGACTTAATACTTCTTTATTTGCGCGCCCCGACGCGCCTCATGTTCTCAACCCCGGATTGCATTTCATCACGCGTCGCGTTTGGTAACTATTATTTATCCGCTGATCACCTTGTTAAGGGTCTTATTTCTACCTAATTTGGGCATAAAAGCAATCAAGGGGGTTCTTTGAGTCAATGCAAGTCAGTGTTGTTCCCCTGTTGTGGCAAGCGCCTGCCAGCGCTTGTTGTGCCGCTGACGATGCGATGCATTGTTCTCAAAGAGTCCCGCATCTATATGAAGCCGGAGCCCATAACTGGAAGGTACAAACCCCGACAAACGCCACAGCTCGTGGGGGCGGCGCGAAATTCATTTTTCGCGACACTTCTTTCGCTGAGCGCCGTACGAGACCGTACTTCGCCCTTCATAGGCTGCGAGCTTGTTCGCTTGCAGGGTCGACCTGGTGGTGCTGCGAGTCCCCACTCCGCAAGCCACGAGAACGTCTACTGACGCGATCCACCGACATAACTGTGGGTGGCGGACTCGAGGTATTCCAAGTCAGCGAGCAGTAGAATACAGACGTGGACCCACAGAGACAGAAGCGGAATTTGAAACAATTAGAATGAAGCTCAGCGTGCAGTCATAGCGTGCGAGGCGACCTCCAGAGTGGGGAAGAACCGGATATTTGTCCGTGTCGAGAGCGTGCTAAGGGCTGCTAGTGGAGCCTTGAGGTATGCCTGGGCGTAGGATCCGCAAGCTCCTCTGCAGTAGACCGCGATATCGTCAGCGATAGTCTAGGTACGACGTACAGATGCCACGCACGTTATGACCACGGGTCTTCATTTACAGCTCGACATGAATGCCCGAAGGCTTGGTCCCCGTATAGTCATTTGGACCAGTTTCTTGTAGCGCAGAGACGGAGGACTTTCGCGGGATAGGTTACCATGCTGCAAGCACGCTGAGAGCTAGAGCTGCCAAGCTTGAGGGTGAAGATCCACGTCGTGAGCCCGAAACTTGACAGCTGCAGAGCAGCAGCCTCCTGCAAAAGCTGCTACACTGACAGAAGGTGGATCCAAAGGGTTGACTTCTTCGTGAAGGCGCAGGAAGAACTTAGCAGGATTATCACGACGACAGTGATGAAGGTGGGAACAGAGAACGAATCGCTCAATTAGGCCGGACCGGAACTCTGCCGAAGCCAGCGCGTGGCCAAGACGCCCTTCACCGCGCTCATGCGTTTGCAGTTACAGGTGCTACATTAATCAGAAGAACTGAGGGTAGAGATTTCTGCTTCAAGATGTTATGGTCGTCATACGCACTGTTGCCATCGACGCAGGTTACCGGAATACTGAGTCGAACACTGTTTTCACGTGACTGTGAGACTTCTCGGGGACTACCGGTGGCGGCAGCAGCCTCGCGGCGAACTTGCTCTCAAACGCCTTCGCTTCGCCATGCTGAGTATACGACTGTCCTCCTCATCAGTCTCTGCCGCTGACATACTTGTGTATGCCTTTCATCCTCAAGCTCGTTCTACGCCGTGGATCTCTTACAAGTCGCCGGAGGGTCGTCATATAGAACGAGACTCAGACATGGAACGTTGCTACGAAACGACTGACTTAGACAAAGCTTGAGTCTCGCATCGCCCCTAAGCTCGACTATATAAGCCGTGAACTTGCGCTGACCAGCTCCTTGACTACCAACCACCACTTGACAGCACTCGTCTACCAACATCAACCTCCCGTCAAGCACAGCTCCTCGTCGCGCTTTACTTAACCCAACTACACTCGCGCTCACCCAATCAACACTCGGCAACATGCACTCTCACTGCGAGCTGCCCACCTACGAGGATGCCTACTGTACGCTCTGCGATAAACTCTTTCACTCGAAGCAACTCCTCCGCCAGCACGTCGAGCATTCTACCGACCACCCTTACTGCAGCACATGCGATCGGCGGTTCTTGAATAACCATGCGATGCGGAAGGTACGTCTTACAGACCCTTCTTCCCTCGACTATGCTGACTAGGCCCCCTAGCACTTCGCCGCATCGAAGAAGCACCTCTTCTGCGTCCACTGCGAGAAGCATTTCGACACTCCGTCTGGTCTGCGCTGGGTATGTGCCTCGTCTCTTTGCCTCAGTAATCCGCGTACTTACGCCGCTCGTAGCACAACAACCACTCGCGGTGCCACCTTAAGCGCAACGGCTACGACGACCAAAGTCCTGCATATGACGTTAGCAACGTCGACATGAGCGCCCCCGACTGGGAAGACAAGCTCGGCAGGCTCGAAGACGAGCAAATGGCGGGCAAGGAGGAAGACGCTCAACTACCTTCTGACGCTAAATCGTTTTCTGAAGGCCGTCTGGACGCTGCTACTGTCATTGTACGTCCTTCCTCCGCTCGAGTCACTGTTTTCTCTTGACTAACGATACATTTACAGCTGCAGAAGAAGTACACCACCAAAGCGAAGGTCCCCGTACTCAAGCAGCGCTGTCCGATATGCTTGTCGACGCCCAGGTCAGTCGTCGCCACGCACTGCGGTCACTTATTCTGCGCACCGTGAGTACAATACTCGCCCTGCCTGACGGCTTGATTACTGACGTCCTGCAAGATGCATCGAACAAGTCGTTGCGGAGAAGGGCTCTTGCCCGACATGTCGAAAGCCCAGCTACAAGGTGCAGCTGCGCAAGGTCGACTTGAGGGTCTTTTGATACTGCCTACTCTTCCGCCTCTGTCTTGCACATTTTACCCAGTTTCTTGTAGATACCATGAATGCATACTCAGTCGAACAGAGCACGGTCCATCTTTAGGCTGAGGAGGAATTGAACGTCTATCTTTAGGTCCGTACGCGGTCAGCTGGTCTGCGGGGCGCGCCCAGCGGCGTGGTTTCTGCGTGGGTCTTCTGATGGGCACCGTTTACGAGCATGATTCTTCGCGACATCCGGACAACGCTGCCCTTCGCTTCAGCTCTGCTCTTGCCATCATCATTGTCGTCTGCTCTGGCGCTGCGCGCGACGAACGACGATGCTCACCCCTGTTGCTCTCGTCCTCGCGGCTTCAGCGCTCTTGCGTGTGGGTGCGTGGTCTGCACGAGTGCAATAGATTCTTGTGTTGATCTCCGATGGCCCATAATGGGTGTAGCTCTTGCCGAGGATGTCACGCTGTACACGGTGCACACCGAAGAAATGAACCCGTCCATCGTCAGCGAGTACTCTGCGACGATATCCGCCGTTGGGACCGCATCTGATAGCGCGGCGACGACCTACGTGGAGGAGATCGCAATTTCGAAGCTGGAGTATGTCTTCACGGACAAGGACCAAACCATGACAATCATTTCCGAGCCAAAGACGGAGACGCGTGAGTGACATTCCTCGCACCCTATTGAGAGATATTTCTCGCTCATATCGCCCTCCAGGAACCTTCGTCGAGGGCGCGTCGACGTTCTTCGTGAGCGATCCCGCGTATGCGACGTCTACGACATGGGCAGGGCATATCGCGAAGTTCACGAATCCTTCATTGCAAGAGGAATGCTCGTATGACCCGGATAACGGCAAGGGCAGCTGTGTGGTGGTCGTCGGACCAGAAGGCAATCTCCCCAGTGGCGCGACGAGATCATTTACGGGCGCTTTGCAGCCCTATCAGACTATTGAGGCTAATGGCGCTGCAGAATCAGGTTTGTGGAGTTGGACGTATTCGCTCGCGTTGCCTAGCTTACTGATCTTTATGTCGGTGATTTGCGTATGAGAGCTACCCGCGTCCATATGTACTGGATATTCATTCTATTTACTGCGGTGCCATCGTACACACCCCACTTATCAAAGCCCTACAACGGCAGATTCAAATCCTTCACATACATGAACTTGTCCGACTTGAAGCTCTCATTCGCAAGCAGCCCGACCACCAACGCCATTGCCCCATCCCGCTCGGTCGCCCCCTGCTTCGCCGCGTCGCCCGTATCCGCTGCCTCGCCTTCGAGCGGTCCGAACAGGACATTGAGCATCCGCGTATCCCCGCCGCCGTGCGCGGAGTGGTCGACCTCGATGGGTAGACGCTCGGGCTTGCCCCAAAGCCGCTGAAGGGTGACGGTGGCACCGCCAGCGCGGGGAAGGGCCTCGGTGCCGTGGATGAGGCCGCCGAGGGTGTCTTGGTCCTCGGCGAGGCGGTATTGGGATTCGACGACGTCGAGCTCGAGGCGGCCGTGGGAGCCGTTGAAGGCGACGCGGTAGCCTTCCCAGGGGGAGTAGGCGGTCTGATGGCGGTGGTTAGCTAGCTCGACAAGGAGAAGAGAAGTATGCATACCAAGTGGTAAGTCATGATGGCGCCAGACTTGTACCGTACCATGACGCCCATGTCATCCTCGATACCGATGTCAGGAGCGAAGACCTGGCGATAAAGGTCAGCCCCACGTGATCAAAGGAAGCCAAGTCCTTACATTTTGGTCGCGATGATACCCATCCTCTTCTTCAGCATCCGCGTATATACGCTTCAGCGTGTCGTCCTTCTCGAGGTGGATCGCGAAGGGGTCCTTCTTCGCCTCCTCGCTCCCTCGCGCGCGGACGTAGTCGCGCGCCCATCCGTGCCGCTTGCCGTTCTCTTCGCCGTAGAATCCGAGCTTTCCCATCCCCGCGACGGCCTCGGGCTCGGAGTTGATCCACCAGTTGACGAGGTCGAAGTGGTGCCCGGACTTGTGCACCATAAGCCCGCCGGAGTTCGTCTTCTGGCGGTGCCAGCGGCGGAAGTAGTCGGCGCCGTGGACGGTATCCAGGAGCCATTCGAAGTGCACGGAGAGAACTGGAGGGTCGGGTGAGTGGTGAGAAAGCATTGATCAAGAGCGAGCATACCTTGGCCAATCTTTCCGTTTGCAATCGTACGCTTGACGAGCTCGTGCACGGGATTATACCTATGAGAAGGCGTTAGTGCTCTACAGGCCTGTAGCCCTGAACAAATTTACCTGTAGTTGAAGGTCACAGTGACATGATTGTTTGTGTCCTTCACCGTCTGCAGGATGCGACGACACTTCTCTATATCCGTCGTCATGGGCTTCTCGGTCAGCACTTTGACTGTAAGGTACTTGGTGAATCATTCATATACGGGTGCTGGGAACTCTTACCTCCTGCCTTCAGAGCTGGTACGATATACAAATCATGCAACGCGTCGACGCAGGTGATGACCACTATTTCGACCTTCTCCTTCGAAAGCATCTCTTCAAACTGGTCTGGAAAATACACAGGAACCGTCGGTGCACCAAGTTCGGTCAGAAGGTCATTGTAGTAGGCCGCGCGCTTGGAGTTAGGCTCGCAAAATGCGACCACCTGACTGGACGCTCGTGCGACGACGCCACGCACGAACATGGCCGCGCGGCTTCCGCAGCCGACAACAGCGACGCGGCCGCCTAAGGCTTGACTTTGGGAGGACATGATGGGAATCTTCACCGAGCGCGCGATACGAGCGAGGCATACTTATGTGTGTAGGCTATCGATAGCCATGCCAGCTGACATGGGAACGGAAAGGGCGGTCCGGGAGACCTCAGAAGGACGACCAAGACGATGACGAGGGTCAGTGTAGAATATAAGGTTAATTGGTGGGGATAGCGATTGCTTTCTCCTTCGAGAGGAGCTGGAGAGCACTCGGGCAAGGCGAGCCCTGCGCAGGACATGGAAGTTGCGGTTGAGAACTAATCGGCCTTTGTTTAGATTTTCGGCAACGGCCGACAACGTAGGAGAATGTGGCGTTCCTGCCTCGCCGTCACCTGAGCAAGTTGAACTTGACCGCCATCACGGAATCCTGCGGCGTATTGGAGACTTTACCCAGGTGACTATCGTCCCTGTAGATTAACTCGCTATTGACAACGTCCCCAGGTCAATAGATACGCGGTTACATCGTCCCTCCGTCGCGGGATAAATATGACCTTTGGTGACCGACTTGAGCGAGTTCGACCGCAAATGAAGAGCAGCCTCTGCTGCAGTGCCTGGTCCTGAAACTTACTGGCGTGGCTGGCGCTTCGTATGTCCCCGGACCGCTCGTCATCACGCGGTATTGAGAGGCATCATGTGAAGGTAGACTGTTGAATAAAAGACGCCACTCCCCTCGATAGTAGGCTGTCGACGTACTCCTCCCGTCTCTACCATGGTATACAGCCCTACGCGTCCAGACTCGCCACTGAAGGCTACAGTTGACCAGACTGAAGAGGTCGAGGTACTCTCGACGACTAGCGCTGCAGGTCCGTCCAAAGCCAACGCAGGCGATGCAGCGCTCGAAGTGCTTGGGCGCAGCGATGTGCGTCGTGAGATAACGACCGAGGAGGATAGGCGGGTGCGACGGAAGATCGACCTCTGGCTGATGCCTGTCATCGTCATGGTATACATGTTGCAGCAGCTGGACAAGTGCGTGACCAGCTGTCGAAGCTTTCCAGTCGCTAATCGGACCTTCAGGTCGTCCCTATCCTATACATCTGTTTTTGGTATCGTGGAGGACACCGGTGAGTTTTCGGGCCTCGACGAAGCTCGGCGTGCTTCTAAATATGACGCAGGCTTGAAGGGCCGGGAATATAGCTGGCTCAGCAGCATCGTATACGTCGCGCAACTCATATGGCAGCCTGTCTCATCATATCTACTCGTCCGCCTCCCCGTTGCAAAATATCGTGAGTCCGGAGGCCGTCGTTTCCTTCAAGAACCTAACACTGCTCAGTATTTGTCCATGTCTTCATGTGGGGCGTCTGCGTAGCATCTACCGCTGCTGCCCATAACTTCGCTGGTCTCATCACTGCCCGCTTCTTCCTTGGCATCTTCGAGGCTACAGTCGGTGTGTGGCCGGCTTTTTTCAATATTTTGGCGCTGACGACGCGCTTGCCAGCCCCATGCTTCATTACCATTACGCAAATGGTAGGACTTTGTCTTAGGTGGACAGCCTCGAAGGCGTTCTCAAATATCAACAGTGGTGGCGGCGACGCGAGCAAACCATGCGACTGGCTATTTGGATGGCCGCTAATGGCGGTACGGGCATGGCGAGTACCCGACGCGCTGCTCTGAGGCGACAAGCGGGCTGACTGTCGTAGTTTGGGTCTCTTCTTTCTTGGGGCCTTGGGCACATCGGAGGGAGCTTGCGACCATACCAGGTAATTCCACCAAAGCAATTAACGGCGTGCCGTGCCTGATACTCCTTTTAGACGATCTTCTTGTTTATCGGGTGCTTAACGACTGCATGCTCGCCGATCATTCTGTGAGCTTATACGCATGAGATTTTTCCAGCACGCTAGCTGAACCTCGCGCAAGACTCGTTCTTCCGGATTCGCCCATCAAGGCCAAGTTCCTCTCTCAAGACGATAAGATCATCGCTATCGAGCGCATACGCGCCAACAATCAGGTATACTCGCTTCGGTGACCGGCACTGTGCAATCGTTGACCCGTCTCAGGGCACCGAAACCAAAGTCTGGAAGTGGGAGCAAGTGAACGAGCTTCTCCTTGACCCCAAGACCTACCTTTGGTTTGCCCTCCTGTTCCTCTGCGCGTACGCACAACCTCCTCTCCTTCATCTCTACTTCTCTGATGCCCATTCCAGTCTCCCTAGCGGTGGCATCGGCGCCTTCGGTCCTCTCATCATCAACGGCTTTGGGTTCGACCAGTTCTACACCATCCTCTTTAATATCCCTTTCTCCGCGCTGCAGGTCGTTCTCACTCTCCTCTCGGCATGGGTCTCGCAGCGCATCAAGCTCAAGTGGCCGGTGGTCTTCTTCCTCACTCTGCCGGCGATCGGCGGCGCGTCGGCTCTTCTTGTGCTAGGTCGGGATCCGTCCATAAAGAACGAGCTGCTGGGCTGCTATTACGTGCTGTCGTTCTTCACTGCGCTTCGTGAGTCCCTTCCTTTGACCGTCGGGTATATGATCTGACGTGCATTCCTCAGAGCCGATGCTGTATACGTGGAGCTCGCAGAATACGGCCGGGCATACGAAGAAGCTGTGTACGACCGGACTTGTCTTTGTCGCCCAGTGCACGGGGAACGTCAGTCTTTCGACATCTTCCAGTCGCTCTCGCAGCTTTACTGATTCAGACTTTTCAGATTGTAGGACCTCTGCTTTATACCACCGAGGAGAAACCTTACTACCGCAGAGGCCTTGTCGCAAAGTACGCTGCATCGTTTCTCCGCTTCACTGTCACTAACGACGATCCCCAGCTTGGCCTGCTGGATCGCCCTTGCGGTCCTGAGCCTCATCACGGCCGCCTACCTTGCGTTCCTCAACAAGCGACACGCAGCGCGCCGCATAGCAGTCGGCAAGGCTGGAGTGGTCGTCGATGCGTCACTTGAGGATTATGCCGGACGGCGAACCGCGACGGAGAGCAGCGTCGAGAAGCAGAAGGGAGAGACGCTTGCGAACGAGCGCGCCTTCGACGACTTGACGGATTTGCAGAACGAAGATTTCATTTATGCCCTGTGATTTCCCCAATATATTGGTGTTCTGGAAATCACCGTCGGTTAGCGAGCAGGTTCGGAAGGTGATCCATCTCACTGCCCAAAGGACGCCGATGTCGTGCCACGGCAGACGTGAATTGCGGTTGCGGGATGCAAAAGCGGAAGTAGAAGTACATTCAGTAGAACAACAACGAGGAGAAATTCGTAATAAACGTCCATAATAATGAAGCCTGAACGATCACAGTATGCGTCGCCCCGCCTTGCAATTGGATATCGCTTCCATCCACAGCCTCGCCGTCTACCGTAACCTCACCGTCGACCGGAAGAACGACAGTGCCGACCGTCCCCTCCGGCGATGTGACGTTCAGCTCAAAGCGCCCCACCCCATCGTCGTTCGCCCAGCTCACGCTAAACCATCCAAGCGGTGTCTCGAACCCGCCCTCGGCGGCGGGGAGGCCTCCGGTCTGGGGCTGTACGCGGAAAGCTTGACCAGCAGGTTCGGTGACGGACAGTCCAAGGATATAGGTTGTGAGCGCCGGTGTTGGGCCGGTGCTCCAGCCGTGCGAGTGTGATGTGTAGGTTGGGTCCTGCTCGTAGCCGGCGTAGCCGCGGTACCTAGAGGATGGCTAGTGAGCAGAGCTCGAGGAAATCATACAGTAGACGTACAACAGCGAACCATTGGATGTATATCCTTCAAGGAGCGTGGACTGGACGCTGATATTCGTCGTCAACATCCAGCCCCATTCCAGGCGAATGAGGTCCAGCGCGCGCTCGGCTTGGCCTGCCTCGAAATGTGCATTCAACTGTGGCGAAGTTAATGAGTATCTACAGGCCTGCATATCACTCCGAGCAAACTCACCTCCATCCCACCCACAAACGGTGCTACCGTATCCGGCAGCTCCGGCGTCACCGCGCCAAACTCCGTCCAAAACTGCTCCAGACCCTCGCTAATCCGCGCCTTATGCTCGTCCGACGCCGTCACATTGAACCATACCGCGAGCGAGTTGCCGTCCTCGGGGTGCAACGTCGTCGTCGTGTTGTCGACGTAGAGGCCGGCGTCTTCGTCCCAAAGGACCGCGTTGATGGTGTCCTTCAGGGCCTCAGCTTCGGCGAGCCAGCCCGAGGCAGTCTCGTTGTCGCCGAGGGCGGAGGAGAGGGAGGCGCTATTGAGGAGGACCTGGCAAGACGAACATGGTCAGAGACGTTGCGGGTAGAGGACGAAAGACGTACCTTATAGTAGAGCACGTTCGGCGAGATGCTGAATCCGCCACCACCAAGACGGCCCCAGTCGAGATCGCCCGTAGCGTTGATCAAGCCCACATCGGAGTCGACCTTGTCGGCGAGGTAGGATACGCCCGTCACGTACTGCTCCCACTTCCCCTCGAGCCACTCTGTGTCGCCAGAATGAAGCCAGTAATTGTAGGCGCCAATGAGGGACCAGGCGTGGTAGGTGTCACTGGCGAAAGGAATGAGCAATGAAAACGAATGGGACGGAAAAGAAGCGGAGCAGGAAGGAAGAAGCGCCCCGCACTTACCTCAGTCCAGAGCCAAGACTGATGAGAGGGCCGCTATAGGGGAGGCCGCCAGTGGTGTTCTGTAACGAGAACATCTCATCGAGACTATTGCGGACGGGGTCGAGCTGGTTGAATGCGACGAAGGCCGAAGGTCCGGCGATGCCCATATCCCCTTGAGAGCGGTCAAAATGTGCGTCTTATGAGAGGAAGTACACTGCATACCAGGCCACACGGTACTAAAAGAAGAAAGTACGATTGTTTAGCGACTTGAACAAGAAAAAGGCATAGGGCAAAGCATACCGGTCACGCTTGGCGCCATCAACGATGACGGGCCCTGCGTTAGCGATGGTACCGCTGTTATTCCACCCAATGGCTGGGAAGCGTGAGCTGGGCCGTGATGCACATGCAATGAACTCTGCTTACCGCCTTCCTGAACCTCGCCTCGACCCTCGTTTGCGTCCAGAATGTTGGTCTGGATCGTGTACGCTCCGGCGTACCATATCTTCGTCAGCAAGTCTTCGTCCTCTTCGCCCGGGTCCTTGGCGTAAAAGTATCCCTTGTAGTCGCGCAGGTCATCGACATTGGGGCTGAAGGTGAGGTAGACAGAGACGTTCGAGAGGGCGACGCTTGATCCTTCAGTGAGCGAAATGATGAGGTAGCGGAAGCCGCCGCGCTGCCAGGAGATTTCCTGCGTCCAGAGGCCCTCGCTGAGAGGCGCGGAGATGGGCTGCGCACCGTCGCTGGAGAGATTGGCGGCCGCGAAGACCGAGTCGTCGGATAGGGTAGGACTGATGAAGAGGGAGGACTCGGTGAAGGTGAGGGCGAGGGAGGAATTGTCGTCGGATGCTGAGTTGATGCTCAGGGATATGACGCCCCCGACCTACGACTCCATGAGTATGGCGATAATTCGCCAAGTTGATAGACCAACCTCTTTGCCGAAGTCGATCGCCACCCATGACCCGGCGCCGCTTAGAGTTGCTGAGCCAGCGTCTGCAGAGAGGAGCGCTTCCGCATTGTCGACTTCACCGCTCGTACCATGAATGACCGTCGGAGACACAGTTCGCGAAGCCGGTGAAAAGTTGAAGTCGTCCCACGGACCCGGTGGTGCAGAGGCTGTCACAAAGAGCGAAAGCGAGAGACAGAGTGCTAGATTCCTGAGCTCGAGCATCGTATGTCGATGAGGAGAGGTCGATCCTACAGCCGTACTTTCGCCTTATGAATGCGAAAGAGCATGTTCACGAGGTCAACTGACGCGGTCCGTCGGGTGTAAATTACCGTGCCCAATGCGCCAGGCTGGTCTTGACCTCGTCAAGTGACAGAAATCCAGCTGCTAGAGGGAGCGGCCGCCGCTGGCTACCTTCAATCGAGAGGATATCAGTTCAAGCGCCATGACATCCTTCTCACCATAACCAAGCTATATTGCGTTTTTCCTTGTATTCCCGCGAGGGTGGGGAGCAGGAAGAATAAATCATCATGAGTATGACAGCTCTCGAACCTAACAAGTCATGTTGTACGACTACCGCGCGCTGCTCATGAACGTTCAGGACAACGTCCGGAGATAAGATTTTGTGGCGCTATCACGATCAGCTGCCGTGCACGTGAAATGTTCAACGGTGACGCGTGGGAAGTTCGAACGTGAGGTGGTTGCTCTCGACCGCGACGCCGGCGATCTTCGAGCAGATCTCTCCCTGAGGACGAGGAACCCTTGTGCTATCCAATCTTTATGATACAGGGCATCTGGATAGCATGAAGTATCTTCTTGTCTTCTTGATCTTGGCTTGCTTCGTCCAGCTGGCCTCTGCGCTGTACCTCCCATGGCAAACACCGGGCGCTCATACTCGCTCATTACATCCTGCGACACGGAGAAGAGCGATAGACGGACGCGCTATGCCCTCACTACGACGAAGAAGCCATCGCCCTTTGCTCTTCTCCAGCCAGTATTCCGATGGACATGCGAAAGGAACGCAACCAGCGACCAACATACGGACCCTGGACGCCACCTTCGCACTCAAGGCTGAAGACGTATCCATCACGGATGACCCATCGATACCACTCGATGCACGCGCGGACAGGCCGCCTTCAGCGCTGATCTCGGACGCGATCGGTACGCGGTTTTCCAGTAGCAGTAACCCAAGCCCAGTCCTCTAACCCTCACCCAGTAGATGACAGCCATTTGCCCTCAGAGCACTCCCATGACCCCACCATGAACTCATCTGCAACGATCCCCTACGCCCCATGAGCCACCCACAGCCCAGATGCCCTCTGCCGCAGGTACGTGTCGCCTATCCCACGTCAACGAACACCCTGCCATTCAGTATCCATCTACTGCTCGTTGTACCCGCATGAGTCCCCTTCTCTATTGTCCCTCTTTGACACGCCTCCCCCTCGCCTTGTCACCCCCTTTTTGGGCGAGTCAGCCAGCACACACGCCTCTCAGATCTTCCATTATGTCCTCTTTACTCAACGACCGTCAGGTTCACACGCGCTGCTTTGCCAGTCAACGAAGGCGTGCGGGACCATCAGTGTCGCCCTTCCCGCGAGCGCAGCCCATCTCGCTAGCCTACCCAGCTTCTTCGACAAGCCGCTGGGCAACTCAGACCCTGCCTCGGCGGTCTGCCGCAAGGCGATGCTGGGGAAAGCCAGCTACGATCTCCCCGGATCTTCCACTCGGCCCTCGACACACCTCGCTGCGGACATCGACTCACAGCCTACTCTCCACGACCCGATACGACACGACACGAACCACTCCCGCCCAGTCCATGTTGCATGTCACTTATTCACTCAGCTATCGGCCTCGTTCATGTTTTCGCGCGCTACTGTATTGTTCATTGATCGCATAGGCTCTCGCGCGCTTACCCGCGGGTATACTCCTCGCATGTAACGCTGCGCTCGGCCCCTCGTCTCCTGTCGTGCCACCTCCTAGGTGGATTTCTCGCTTACCACGACCCTGTCGGCGGTCGCCTATGTACGGTTCCCCAAGGTCTTGCTTTGTCGCCATTAATTCCTCGGTCTCGCCCCGTATATCCCTTGCTGTGCCATCAGGCTTCTTCGACCTATGCTTCGCCATTCACTGTACGGGCTATTCAGTACCTAATGATACGTGTCTCTATTCTATTCTCTGCAATCACCCCGCCGTAACCGGCGACAGAGCCCTCCGTCCTGGTACACCCCCGTCGTCCGTCGCCGTGCCCATTGACCGGCCTCCGCGACCCACCGAATAATTTTCTCTATTCATTCACTGCTACAGCTTACAGCCCATCAGCCTAGTACACGTACTCGACAGCGACATATGAACGACCTAAAGGCTGGGAGATCATCTTCTCGAATCCGTCGCCGGGAACGAGGACGGCGCGCTCGCACCCTCGCCACACGTGCGCGCCGCCCTCGTGCCCATTGTCCGTCCTTGCCTTTGCTAGGAACGGCGTGCGCAGCAGTGGGACCCTGCGCGTGGGACGAGCTAGCCCGGGGGCGTGCCATTACTTTTGCGAGGCGTGTTATTCGGCGCGCGGGGCGTGGCGGGCTACCGTATCTTTCGAGTGCCCCAGATTCCACGGCGACGAGGCTGGTCGGTGACGGGTTTTTGGCGGTGGGAGGGCAGGTGAGCCAAGATGTCAGGCGGTCCTGGATTTCTTTGACGTGTAAGTGCAGCGGGCTTGACGGGGAGGGGGACAAGGTAGGAGAGGGATTCGAGGGAGGACGGGATGCAGAGCGGGCCAGGCACGGACGATCCGAGGGCGCGTTCAACTTCGTCCAGGACCGCCAGCGCTTTGAAGCCCAGTCGAGCAATCGCTATCATCCAGGCTCCTCGGTTCAAGCCCCTCGAGTGGTTACTGTTCCTCGGATTGCATACGTGTTATCTTTTGTTCCTGTTCGCGACTAGAGTTGAACTGTCTAAGCAGCGGTCAGCCTGCAGGACGCTGACTGCGGATTCCTTCGCTCGCTCAAGCAGTCGCTGAAAGCCGGCATTTGTGAATTATATGTCCCCAGGGTCAATATTTGTATTCATAAGTTTTACAAACAACAGTTCCAGTGCAAAGCGACAGCGAGTTCGTGAGAGGTGTACTATGAGACCAGAGGATCGTGAACGTCGAGTCGTGAGCCGCAGGCTAGCGGAGTAGTAGTAAGTATGATGTATGTATGTATGTATATGTAGTAAAGCAAAAAGTCGTGAAACAACGGCGGGCACCTGCCCACCGTCAAGCGTAATGAGCATGCGGGGAGTGGGAGGGCATGCGAGTCGTCATGAGCCAGCATAAAGAATTATACCTATGATACATCGTCCCAGATATCACCAAGAGGAAGGGGGCGCGCCGTC
>JAMQCK010000265.1:0-32858 GCA_024196135.1 Pleurotus ostreatus/Saccharomyces cerevisiae fusant | reverse complement strand
CGTCTGGCGATGAACTGTACACAGGGATATTATCAGACAAAGGTCTACGACTCGCTTTGGATGTGCGAAGCGTCGTCGAAGGGACATGGCGCGAACAGGCGAATTTGGAAGCAGAGCCGACATTGGTCAGAAACACGGTGAAGTTCAAGACCAGGAGATAGCCGACCCCGACTGCGATTATCTGCTCGATCCTGGTCCTTCTTTCCATCGAAAACCTATCTACTTCATGAACTGAGACAGCGGAGGAATCGCCTGCATCCTTCTTTGCGCCCGAGCCATCCAGTCCTTCCGCAGGTAATTGCAGTACAGCTCCTTCGGCGTGTCGGTCGCCTTCCTATGCTGGCCGCAGTACTCGCCTGCGATTACGTCCGTTCCGGCAAAAAGGACGTCCAAGTTCGACGGCGAGAGATGGGTTTGGACGTGAGCGTGAGACACGGCGTCCTGGATCTTCGTCTGTGCGGAGCAGGTCTTATGGCTGTTTTCCGAGACGACGGTGAATAAGCCCTTGTCGATTTGGTGGAAGCTGTCGCTGTACTGGACCTGCGCGACGCGGAGGATGAGATGATGTGCGAGCGGGATGAAAAGGTGGACTCACCCAGGCGAAAAACAGAGGGAAGTAATCGAGGGTCTTGGCGCTCACAGATCCGCCAATCGACAGCGGGGCCGTGCGGTCCAGCAGTTGGATTTAACCGTGCTTGCAGGCGTATGACATCACCTTCAAAGGATGCTCCTTGTACGCCATGCTGGATGTTACGTTAGCTCGTGCGCGCCTCTACCATCCGCCGCACGATGCGCACCTCATCCTGACGTTCGCGATGCTCATAGCCGGGAACACGCGGTACTTCTCCGCGGCTTCCGCGAACTTGAACAGCTGGGTGAAGGGGATGCTGTCGAGCAGCGGGTGCCGGCGACGGTGGACGAAGGCGAAGAGGGTCTCGAGCGTCTCGCTATCTTCCTCAAGCGCTGTGTTCTCGCCGTGAGTAGCGAGCACGTCGACGGCGAGTGATCCGTCGGTTGCCCATCTCAGATAGCGACGATCTATGTTGAGGAGAAGGCCATCGCAAGAGCGGAAGACGATGATCTCGCCCTCGGTAGAAGAGACTTCATGGATTTGATTAGTGCAAGGGCAAAGCGCCTACGGTCAAGGAGGGGCACTCCCATATGACTGACTGCCTACCAGAAGGCTGTGTATCAGTGGAAGGGTATGGGAGGACGTCGGGCTCGTCGAGAGGGAACATGGTGGCGAAGAGAGCGAAGAGGATCGGGCAGGTGAGATGTAAGCCTCAAGTGAGAACATGCTTTCCGTGTAAGCGCCCATATAGGCGCCAGAGGCGTAAGTTTACATACTCGACTAAAGAGGCTGGAGTCAGATGCGGGCGTGTCAAGAAAGCGAAGGTTCGGAGAGACGCGCTGAATGGGTTTGAGTCATCCGAGTCCGGAGATTGTATTTGGCAGCGTCGGGCGTGTTCGTCCTGCGAGTCGTGCAAGGTCATATATCTGAACGTCTAGTATTGGATTTCAACGTATGATGATGCAGATGAAATGAAGAGGATACAATTTGAGATGCGTAGAACACACCTCACGATGGCTTTCTAATGCGCGTATCTAAAGCGCGCCGTCGCAAGGCCTCTCGCCTACCTTGACTATGTATATCCACTGTCATACCAGGGAGTCAGGGAAGCATAAATAGGCAAGCAACTTCCAACGCTGATATACACGAAGAGACCGCCATGAATGTAAACAGTCAAGTACAAATCGTGTTCGGTCATTTCCGGCAAGTCACGTGATGCTTCGGGACGTTTGTTGAAACTTGACCTCAACCATCACCGCGGACGTGCAGAAAAAGCGCGATGCAGTGGAGATTGCCATCGGCATGGGTGTATACCCCAATGATGAAGCGCAGTACAGCCCTCAGAGGACGCTACCTTCAAAGGGCATTTTTCACATCTCCAGTCGATCATCGAGCCCACCCGAATGTCCCTGCTCCAACTCCGGCAGTGCGCAAGCGGATTGTACGCGCGATATCAACTCTCGACCCGCAGCGCATCTGCATTACTGATGCAGTTGACTTCTCGTCCCTGACGTACCCGCGGGTGCGATTGCCGTCCGGTCGTTCATTGATTCAATATCAGTACCACCGGAATCGACACGAGAAGCCTCTCCCATTTCCTGACCAAACTGTTGGGTTCCTGTACTTCCACACACCATCGTGCTCCATACGGTTTCGTGTCGTCCCTAGCCGCTTGCCCATAGACTTCAACGCCGGACACGATCTACGCTCGCGCGACGGAACGGTGATCTGGGGAATTCGTACTGGCAGCCTTGCGCGGGGACGCCAAGCAGAGGCCTTCAGGCAGCAACTATTGAACGAAGGGATGATTGACTCGCCTGCTCTGCAGTTGAAAGCACGCACCATAACGACCCTGCACCACCAGGAAATCTCTGATCGTGACCTGCTGGACCTCTCTGGTTGCAGTCGCGAGGTGCGAGTCTGGCTGGTGCGCCCGAACGGCACCACTGTGCGCCTGTTCGCTTTCTGCGGGGATAGCAAGGGCGGCGCGCAACTTCCTAGCGGCACTCGAGGATTTCTGTACTACCACGCACCGTCCAACCCGTACGATGGCGCGATACGACTTCGCCTCGCCGAGCGTGCCGCCGGGTTCCACGATGGCTCCAACTTGCATTATCCTGTCCTCAAGACTGCGTGGGAGATTGCGCTCGAGCGCATTGCTACGCATCGAGACACGGCTGAGATCCAGCACGAAGAGCTTTGCGACTACCTTGTGCAGAAGAAGCTCGCGCCTGAGGAGGTCGTGCGGCATATGCGAATGACGCGATCTGTGGCCCGGCTACGCGACGTGTTCTTCGTGAACTTCCGCGCGACCTCGCCTATGGTTGAGCTACGTGGTCACGATGGCGCTCGTGCACACCTTCTCTTTGGATACCCATTCCGCCCCACAGGGAGCCATATCGCCGCCTACGAAGGTACGTCCGTCCGACCTTCTCGCCTCACACCCGCCTAACCCGTTCCGAAGGCGCCGCGCTCGCGCATCTCGACGTCGTTGCAACCACCGATACGAAAATTCAAGTCGGCCTTCGCATTCACACGCTTCTCCATGGGCCCCATAAACTGTCAGAGGAGGCGGCCAATGGTAACCCCGTCTTTCTGCCGTCAGAGGGAGCACGGGTGCCCCGCTATACGACGGGAGGGCCTGCGTCTACACGCGTCAAGAAGGATAGCGCGGCAGGACGTATTCTGCTCCAGATGATGGAGCAGGAAGGTGGCGACAAGCGCGCGAGGACCGAGTAAGGCATGCTGGTCCAAACGCGACTCTCCGTCCTCGAAGCTTGTGGTAAGTCGATCCCTCTTTTCGCCGTCCAAGCAGCTCGTTCTGATCATCGAGCCACCCACCAGAAATCGCGATGACCGCTACCCAGAACTTCCTTAGCCTGTCCCTCTTGCTCCTCTCCTTCCCGAATTTCCGGCAAAGATATCCTTCCCCGCCCTTATTGTGCGTTGCCGCCTCTACAGACGGCTATATCTCATCGTTCCCAGATTCACACGTCTCTCTTCGGATGTCCCCTTCGCGATATTGGCGGCTTGGTGATATGATTCTTCACGGCCGACACTGTAGGGCGAGTCTCCGCGATGCGAGAAGGCATCGAAGAGGGGTAGGCAACATGTACTTACGCACTGGTGGCGTTTGTTTGCAATCCTAAAAATCTTCCCGCACGCGCATGAACGTAGACCTTCGTATTGGCGAGCTGTGCGTGCGCGCTCATTCTCCGTCAATGCTCGATTGTTCTTGCTACCGTTCCATTGGAATTGGCACGGTCGCACTCTACTTACAGTGCGATACCCAACGGAATCACGCCTCGAGCGCTCCGACGTCGCTACTGATGCAAAATCTTATGTCGTCCGAAATCAAGAACCCTCCCAGCCTGCAGAAGACGCGCCTCCAGTACGACAATGTGACATTGCGAGTTCGAGGACGGCACACATACTGTGACGAGCGCGGACTACAAGCTCGACTGCTCGCTGAGTGCCCGCGAAGCTCGTCTGGGTTGCTGTCCGAGCTCGATGCTTCCCTACTGCGAGCGCAACGAAGACACGCTTACTGCGAGCTCGACGAAGACATGGGATCGAAGTCTATGAATGCGTGCTCTGGGAGGCAAATCAGCGAGGAAGAGTTTCGATGCTCGGGAAGCTGAGCGCGACGTTATGGCGCGTCAAGATCGATGCCGCGGGGCGTCAAGATTGATGCCGCGGGGCGTCGAGCTCAGCGTGATGCGCTTCGAGCCCGATGACGCTCACCACAACCGCTCGTCGCTTACCACAACCGCTCGTCGCTCACTGACCTCGCACTCATGCCCGACCAAGGCGCGCGCCGCAGCTAGCTGAGGTTGGACTCCAAGCATGACGACGCGCGGGCTTCAAGCATGACGACGCGCGGGCTTCAAGCATGATGACGCGCGAGCTTCAAGCATGATGACGCGCGGGCTTCAAGCACGACGACGCGCGCGCTCATTGGGACGCGCTCCGGCTTTGTTGAGGTCGCGCTCGGGCTCTGCCGAGGGTCACGTCCGGGCTCTGCCAAGGTCGCGCTCGAGCTCTGTCGAGGGTCGCGCTCGGGCTCTGCCTAGATCGATCGACATCGCCCCCACCCCTTCCCATATACTGCACTCGCCGAGGTCGCGATTTGGACGCTCCTTGCGAGGGCTTCTCATAGCGTAAACGTTTGGTTGACGCGACGCCAACAGTTGGTCGATGCGACGCAAGCATTTGGTTATTGCGACGCAAACACTTGGTCGATGCCGCGCAAAGATGTGGTCGATGCCGCGCAAAGATGTGGTCGATGCGACGCAGGTGCAGATGCTGGATCACCGTATGCAGGTGCGGGACCATCTGGTGCAGGTGCGGGACCATCTGGTGCAGGTGCTGGACCATCTGGTGCAGTCAAGCGCGGGCTCGAGACCCATGGCGAAAGCCGCACCGATTCGACATCCGACCGCGACCTCGACATCCCATGGCGAAAGTCGCTCGACATCCCATCGCGTCGTGGTCGCCCGATTCGACATCCCACCGTGAACATCGCCTGCGACCTCGATATCCACCGCGAGCCTCATCTGCGACCTCCACGTCGCGCATCAGGGATAGGCGCCCTGACGAGCTCGGACCCGTCTTGACGAGCTCACGCTCCCTGTCCCCTCGATTCCGGTCCCGTCGCCAACGAGCTCACGCTCCCCGTCGCCAACAGCCCGCGCTCCGCATCGAGAACGAGACCGCGCTCCCCACCGCTCTCGACTTCGCGCTCCTCGCACCCTCTCCGCCCTCTCCCTCCTCGCACCCTATCTATCGCTCCCTACTGGCGCCCTGTCTGTCGCTTCCTCCTCGCGCCCTGTCTGTCGCTTCCTCCTCGCACCTTGTCTGTCGCGCGCTCGCTTACCCGCCTACGAGAGAAAGGCACGCGCCAAACGCAAGAGAATGGCGAGCGGGTGTGAGAGAAAGGCACGCGCCAAACGCAAGAGAAAGGCGAGCGCCAAACGCAAGAGAATGGCGATCGGGGGCAAGAAAGAGGCGGAGAAAAAACTGTCATTGACGGAAGGGACCGCTGAGAACGAAAGGGATAGTGACCGAGGGGCACATGAAGGGGAAGGGACCGATGAAAACGAAGGGGCCGGCGACCGATGAGCACGAAAGGGAAAGGAGCTGACGAACGCGAAAGAAAAAGACCATAATGGCACTGGTCGATAGCCCACCGCGAGGGTCGAACTCGCAGCCTTCAGATTCCCAGCTGGCGACGAGGGGAATCGACCGCCTAAGGTAAGAGTCTGACGCTCTATCCGATTGAGCTAGGCGGGCGGTTCTGGAAGGAGGGGAGGAAGACGGTCGGCGGGTAGGAGGAACGAGGAACGATGGGGACGAAGGGCGAGGGAGAGAGGTGGGCGGAGGAGAGAAGAGGGGCAGGAGGAGAGGAGAAGGGGAAGAAGGAGAGAGGGAGGGAGGTCGGCAGCAGATATGGGACGAGGAAGACATGATCTACGATAGCGCGGTGACGATGGGAGAACGGCTAGTGTGCGGACGGGAGCGCGTCTGGATGAAGGTGGTGCGCGTATCAGGATCCTGAGGAGGACGGGCAGGATAGAACGCACCTGTCATGAAGCCAAGGTCGAAGAGAAAGGATTGGGTCAACATCGCATATTCATCGTATCGTCCTGATTCGCGGCGCGGGCGGAGCAATTCGAGGTCAAGATTATGGTGTGCTCAAGGCAATCTGAAGATCCGCACGAGTATGGGGGATATCAGTAATACTAAGAGGAGAGAGGTTAGGATGCCTGGCTGAAGCAGAGGTGACCGCGGGAAGGAAGCTGTGTTCGCGTTCTTGATGGCTACGTCATCGCGCATTCCTGTCTCCCACCGTCAGTCGTGTGTTCTGAAGCCATCCCCTCTTTTTCTACTTGTCGCGTTCGGAACCGATGGGGCTTGCGCGGTCACGGCTTGCGCTTCAAGCCCTAAGTACGACACGAGACTGCGTGCGTAGTCCTGCATCCCTCGAATTCCCCACAATATTGAAAGCCAACCCTCCTCCATCTTGCTCACCGTCCACGCATACACCCAGGATGCGCGATTGGGAGCCGCCGGCGCATGACAACTCCGCCGTTCTGGTGCACCTCCCTTCCTGCCATCCTCCTGTGTGCTTTCCATCTGGATTCTGTCACGCGCCTCATCCTCGTCACCGTTGTTCTGCTCGCTCGTTCCTCCTTTCTCACCCTTCTTCTTCCTACCTTCCCGCCCCAGTCATCCCCCCTCCGCGACTCCCTCTCTCTATTCCCGCCCGTCCTGTGCTCTCCGTCCCCCTCCTCACCGACCCTCGTTCCATTACCCCGTCCTCCGCCGCCCGCCTAGCTCAATCGGATAGAGCGTCAGACTCTTACATCAGGCGGTAGACTCCCCGTCGTCGCCGACCGGGAATCTGAAGGCTGCGAGTTCGACCCTCGCGGTGGGCTATCCCCAAGTACCGGACTCTTTTTGCGCGTAGAGGGTCTGGTGCATGTCCTTCCGCGGATGCAAAGGACGTCTCGACGGGTACAAAGTACAACATCGACAATCATACGACCTCCGAGTCAACAACCATACGACCTCCGAGTCGACGACCATGACATACACGCCAGTGCTCTACGACCTCGACAAACACGGCAGTGCTCTATGACCTTGACAAACACGGTGTCCGACCTTCGCGCTTACGCAGGGCGATATCGGCGACGGACTATCTCGGCGAACATGGTCCACCCCGCGCGACGCGCTACTCGAACGTCGCCCAATACCGCGCGCGGCGTCGTCCGAATCCACGCGCGACGTCGTCCGAATTCAAGCATACTTGAAGCATTCGCGCCGTAGCATAGACGAGTTGGTGTCTGTATCGCGCGCTGGCGTCTGTGTCGCGCGCTGGTGACCTTGCAGGCGGCCTCGACGACCACCTAGGAGGCGACTGCGACGACCACCTAAGGAGGCGTACGTCGACGACCCAAGGAGGCAGCGACTGCGACCACCTAGGAGGCGGCCGCCGACAAGCAGGGAGCCAGCCACCGTCGAGCATGAATTTACGCGCGCTTCCAGCTTCCGTCACGACTCACCGAGGATGGGGCGTATACGTTTTTCGAGTGTGAATCGCCTGCGCTTTTCGAGTGTGAATCGCTCCTGCAGCTAGCACGAAGTGGCCTCGCAACTAGCCCCGAACGCGCCCTCGGCCAGCCCCGAACGCGTCCTGGATTGGCTTGCACCGCTCGCTCGACCACCAGCACCGAGCTAGGGGCGCAGCTTCGTCGGCATCGAGAACCTCAACCGCGCCGGGACGAGGCGCTCATTCCCGTGGATATCGAGGCGCTCGGTCGCGTCGGACTCTAGGCGCACGTTCGCATCGCGCTCGAGGAGCGCATCCATCGCAATCTCGAGGAGCGCATCCCTCGTAATCTCGAGGAGCGCATTCCTCGTATTTTTGAGGAGCTCGATCCCGCGGACTCGAGGAGCTCATCCGCGTCGTGCTCATACAAGGAGCTCATCTGGCGTAGTATCGAGGAGCCCTTTCGCGCGCGTCCGAGGAGCTGCGACGCGTAGCGCGCAACATCGGGCAGCTCGAGGGCGATGATGACGAGCCCCAGGCCAGCCGGGTCACCGAGTGCATCGCCCGCGGGTCACCGAGCGGCTCCAGTGGTCTCGGCGAGCAGGACAAGTAGTCTCGCCAGTCAGCCTCTTCTCACAAGCGGGGGAAGGCCAAGTGAGAAGACCAGCTCGCGGAATAGGATGCTAGCATGAGATATGTAGTGACGGGTTCGAGCCTCGGGCATAGCCGACCAATAAATAACGAGCGTTTGTCATCTCGAGATGATTCGTCTGCACTACATTAGTACATACCTCCCTGCCGGCGCAGAGGCCAAATCAGAAAAAGGGCTGTCGCTCGGCTATTTCCGGGCGAGGAAACCAAACATGTGATACGCCCGACACATGTTGACTTCAACCATCATCCCAAGCCGGCGCGGTGAGCGCAATGAGAAGGGCCTTTCCCTTGTCTCGTATAGGGGCTCTGTGCCCTCCATTGCGCCGCAATGCGGCTTCAGCTGGAAGGCTGGGCCCACACCTAACGCTGCTTGCGCGTTTGGGCAGCCTTCAGTCGCGCTCTTACGCTTCAACCAGAGATCCCGCGGAACGAAAGCTGCGAAGATATCAGCCTGTAGCGACACTAGATCCCGCACGTCATAGTTTATCTGATGCACTCGATCTCTCGTCTTGCGCACGGCCCACGATCCAACTGCCCTCGGGAAAGGCAAAACTTTCATATCACAGGACTAGTGGCCTGCTCGCGGACAATCGCCGGTCATTCGTGCGCTTTCCCGCTGACGCCGTAGGCTTCCTCTACTTCCATGCGCCCACCGGCTCTTTGCGCTTCCGCATCGTCCCCAGCCGCCTACCCAAAGATTTCGACGCCGGCCGCGATCTACTCTTGCCCAACGGAGTTGACACGTGGTGCATTCGTGCTTCGACACTCGCGCGCGGCAGCGTCGTAGCACCCTTGAGGCAACATATCCTACAGGAGGGCTTAGTGATGACGTCTGCACTCCAAGCTAGAGCGTGCACTATAACGACCCTCGACCGCCGCGAAATCTCTGACCGCGACCTGCTTGACCTCTCCGTGGGCGCACACATCGTACGAGCCCGGATGACCCGCCCGGACGGCGCCGTCATACGCCTGTTCATCAGCTACGGAGACTCCAGCGACCGCACGCACACCCTGGACGGCGTTCGCGGATTCCTGTACTACCACGCCGCGCCCAACCCATACGACGACGCCATCCGCCTCCGCCTAGCGAACTCTGTCGCCGAGTTTGACGACGCGCCCGACTTGCGCGAGCCCATTCTCGACGCTCCCTGGGGCATCCCGCTCGCGAAAATCGCCACAACACCCACGCGGAGGGCGCTCCTCGACTACCTCGTGCAGGAGAACCTCGCGGACGAGGCCGTCGTGCGACATCTACAGATGAAACGGTCTATCTTGCGCCTACACAACGTATTCTTCGTGAACTTCCTCTCTCGCAACACTCAGATCGAGCTCTGCGGCGACGATGGCGCACGTGCACGCATCAGGCTGGAACCACCGTTCCGCGATGCGGATTACAAGAGGCCCACCTACGAGGGTACGTCTATCTAATACTATCAACATATCAAGACTTATCTAATTCGCCCTGAAGGAGCTGCCCTAGCGCGTCTCGCGATCCTCGCAACGACCGATACGACGATCTCTGTCGGCATCCGGATAGAAAAGCTGCTCCACGGACCCCGTCTGTTGCCACACGTAGATGCCGACGGCCGTGGCAGATCTATGCCGTCCGAAGGCAAGGAGGTCGCGCGCTATAGGACAGGCGTGCCCGTGACGACACGCGTCAAGAAGGATAGCGCGGCCGGCCGGATTCTACTTCAGATGATGGCACAGGACGCCGAGGAGCGCGCGTTGGAGGCGCAATGAGCTGGGCCGATCTCTCATGTGCTGTTGTGAGTTAGGTACGTATGCTCGTACACTGCTTATCCTCCCACTCACCCGAAAGCGCCCAGTCTGATGAAGAATGTATACAGAGTCCACCGCATCTGCCCTCGCGCGGCTTTTCCGTCGGTGTCTTCTACACCCCCACCCCGAGCTTCCGGGATGCTGGATGTCTAGGTATTTCCATACGAGCTATTGAGTCGCAATCGTATCTCACAGCACGTACTAAAGACCTGCTGGATCTCGCTCTTGGCGTCGGCGCGTACATCTTTTGAGTCGGACGTCGCCAAGTCGCACCAAAAAACGCGTAGTACTTAAGTGGTGCTCCCTCGTACAACCGGTGGTAGAACCTCGGCGTGAGCGGGAGATGCAGCAGGTCGAGCCAGCATACAGTGCGGGCTCCTTCGAAATGCATTTTTTGGGATATTCGCAGTACAACAGTTTCGCGTCGCTCCCCAAAGGTGATCATTGAGCGTCTGTGATGCTGGTTGTTCCCAGGGTACAGCTTCAAGCCCTTCTTCGCGATGTCCCGCGTTAAGGTGACCTCTGAGCGAGGCGCCGTCTGAGGAACCAGCGCCATCCAGAACGATGTTGACGCTTCATGTACCCGGGAGCGCAAGGAACAGGACAGATAAATCATGGACACACAATCCTCGTTGACTCACCGATAGGTATGTACATGGTTCGTTTCCCAGCCTCACCATCAAACCCAACTAACGATCTCGCCAACTCGTCATCTCGATCGCGTCTACTTCCTGCGCGACCTCTATCCAAAGGTTCGTGTACGACTCCCCAGGCTTTCGGCGTCCCGGAAGCATGGATTGGGTGTGTGAAAGACGCCGATAAGAGATTAGAGAACGAATGCGGTGGACTCTGGAAGACCCGCGCATCAAAATTACCGCCAAACATGGAGCAGCGAGATGAGGCATGAGGAATACGAACCTGGAAGAGGTCGTGCACGATTAGTTCGCTTTACTGCACCTTCGCGCGCCCCTCGCTGTTCTTCTCTGCCATCATCTGAAGCAGAATCCGGCCGGCCACGCTATCCTTCCTGACGCATGTTTTCGCAGGCGCTCCTGTCCTATAGCGAGGCACCTCCTTGCCCTCAGATGGCAGAGACCCGCAACGGCCGCTGGCGCTAACGTGTGGCAGCAGACGAGGTCCGTGGAGCATCTTTTCTACCCAAATTCCGACAGCGATCGTCGTATTGGTTGTCGAGAGAATCGCGAGACGCGCAAGTGCGGCCCCTGCGGGAGAGTCAGATAGGTCCCAATGCGAGAGCAAGCTAGACACACCCTCATAGGTGGCGCTCCTGTAATCCCAGTCGCGGAACGAATTGCTCAGCTTGATGCGCGCGCGTGCGCCATCACCGCCGCAGAGCTCGATAACAAGGTAGCGAGTGAGGAAGTTCACGAAGAACACCTCGGTCAGGCGCGCGATCGATCGAGTCATCTGCAGATGTCGCACAACGGCCCCATCGACGACGCACTCTTGCACAAGGTAGTCCAGGAGCGCCCTGCGTTTGGGGGCCGTGGCGATGTCCTTGAGCGCGATGCCCCAAGTGACACCCGAGGCGGGTTCGCGTAGATCGGGCGCGTCGTCAAACTCGGCGACACAATTCGCTAAGCGGAGGCGTATGGCACCGTCGTAGGGGTTGGGAGGCGAGTGGTAATACAGAAATCCACGAGTGCCGTTCGGGAAATGCCAGGGGCGACCGGTATTCCCGTAACTGATGAACAGGCGCAAGACGTCGCCATTGGGACGAACCAGCCGAGGTTGGGCTGTGTAGCGGTGGCCGTAGAGATCCAGCAAGTCACGATCAGAGATTCTCCGGCGGTCGAGGGTCGGTATAATGCACGCTCTAACTTGCAGCGTGGACGCCGTCACTAGGCCGTCATCCAGGACTTGTTGCCTCAACGGTGCTGCGGTACTGCCGCGCGCGAGCTTCGAAGTACGAATGCACCATGTGTCAACTCCGTTGGGCAAGAGTAGATCGCGGCCGGCGCCAAAGTCTTCGGGAAGGCGGCTGGGGACCACCCGAAAGCGCAAAGAGCAGGATGACGCATGGAAGTAGAGGAAGCCTATCGCCTCGGCAGGGAATGGCACATGCGTCTCGCGACCGTGCGCGAGTAACCTAGTTCTGTGGTACATGAGTCTTACGCTGCCCGTCGGCAGTTGGATCGTGGGTGTCATGATATCCGAGAGATCGAGTGCATCAGATGCACTGCTACGTGCGGGACCCAGTGTCGCTATAGACTGATATCTGGGCTTCCTTCGTTCCGGGGGGTCTCTGGTGGCGACGTAGGAGCGCGAATGAAGGCTGCGCGGACGGGCAAGCAGCGTTAGGCGTGAGCCCAGCCTTCCGGTTGAAGCCGCATTGCGGTACGGTATAGAGCAGATAGATCCTATATGAGTCAAGGGAAAGAGCCTTCTCATCGCGCTCACCGCGCCGGTCTGAGATGATGGTTGAAGTGTCAGTCAACATGTGTCGGGAGTATCACGTGCACATGTTTGGCTTCCTCACCCGGAAATCGCCGGACGGCGGCAATTTGCCTGTTCATCTTTTAACTCAGCATTTACGGGATAGATGAGGCGGAAGAGAGTACAGGAGCTCTAGATAGGAATAGTGTACTCACTTGTAAAATATACTACGATATCGAGAAATTGTCTGTAGAAGAGTACTCTCCCTAGATTGAGGACCTGCTGAATCACTCTCGTGGCGTAGGTGCGTACGTCTTCCGATTCAGACGTGCCCGGGTTGTACTGAGAGAGATCTCAGTGCTTATGGAGTTCCCTTGTACAACCGGTGGTAAAGATTCGACTTGGGTAGGAAATGCAGCAGTACGGATTAGCATACAGTACGCGCTCCTTCGAAATGCATTCTTTTGGGATATTCGCAGTATATTAGTTTCGTCTCGCCCCCCCCCCCCCAAAGCTGATATTCGAATGTTTGTAATACTGTTTGTTTTCTGGCTTCACGCCCTTCTTCGCGATGTCCCGCGTTAAGGTGACCTCGGAGCGAGGCGCCGTCTGAGGGACCAACGCCATCCAGAACGATGTTGACGCTCCACGTACCCGGGAACGCAAGGAAGCGGACACATGAAATATGGATGCGCAATCCTCATCGTTTACTGGCAGATACACGTTTCATTTCCCGGTCTAACTATCAGATACAATTTTCAGCTACCGACTTCGCCGACTCGTCATCTCAATCATGTCTCCTTCACGCGCGACATCTACCCTTGACATGTCTCCGTCCGGCAGTCCGGCAAACGAGGCGAGCGACGCGTCAGCACCACTAGCGGGCGAGACGAAGCGGATCGACGCCATGAAGCTGCTCTGGCCGTGGATCATTGACCTTGCCGTGCGGCGCTGATATACCGTCACTACCAGGATCACGAAGGTCGCGTACGCGCCCTGCGAGTGAATGAGCGTCAGCAGGAGCGAGGAATTCACGTCAAACACGTGTCTTACCACGGAGAACTGAAGCACGTCGGTCAAGACGACGATAGCGTTGACGTTCGCCATGGGCGGCGCGTAAGCGACGAGCACGACGATGATGGTCTGGGATCAAAGGGTGAGCGAGATCCGTGCGCAATGAAGAGATGATACGCACACACATGATGCAGAAGACGATGCCGGACTCGAGCAGGAGCAAAAGGATGCCTCCGACTCTGCTTCCACTCGAAAATGGGCCTAGCGAAGCGACGACATCGCGTCGGTATGCCCTGCGCGGCGGGAATCTGTCATGGACAAAGGGCGCGTACATTCGGGGACGAGACGTACCAGACTTGAACACCCACAAGCGCCGTCGCCAGCACATTCGTGATGACCAGAGGCAAGGTGAATGCGAGGCTTTTGGGCGTGAACGCGACCCTCCCGAAAGCCCGCGCTTGGGGGCTGACCTCAACTTCGCGGATGACTGCGCCGACTGAAGGAGCAGGAGGTATCAGCAAGAGGCGACCGAATAGGAATTAGTTGCGTACCTACACTGCCGATCATGCCCAGAAATAACGCTCCGCGCGCAAGACGGCTATGCGGCCAAAGGACCCACGCTCTCCAGACCACGAGCGCGTCGCTCAGGATATACTGGAGGTGCGCGTCAATCAGCGTTCAATGGGGACTACAAACCACTTTAACGTACACAGATGCAAAGACAGATCCCATTGATCATGAGCGGGTAGTAGATTTGCGGCTCGGGTTTGAGAGCGACACGCGGCTGGTTGCTGAATAAAGCTACTTCCTCGCTGAGGACACGAATGGCGATGAGCTCAATGGCAGTAGATGCGAGGAATATGGCGATGACGAAGGTGACGAGGATCCAAGCGCGTTCGGACTTGCGTCTAGAGGGGCGTGAGGCGAGGACCAAAAAAAGAGGCTCGTCGTAAGACCCACGCGAGCGACAATACAGTTGCAATCGCGAAAGCTACCTGAATGCCTGAAAAAGGAGCGTCAGCAAGTTGCATGCGCAGATGATACAGACAGACGTACCATAGACCATCGATCTCGCACAGGTATCCATCAAGAACAGCCGAAAGGATTCGACATCGTCTGAGGTCAAGCACCTCGAAGACGGGGACATGGTGCTGGAGAGCGGCGTCACTCAGGCATTGTGCGGGCTGAGCGCGGTGCTCAAGGAGAATTAGGGCCACGGTTGACATCTGCACACACCTAGGCAGATATATGTGCATCTTCGAGGCACGGATGGAAGACAATAGCACCGCAGACTGTCTGCTTACTATCATTCCACGCACACGCCGCCGCCGCATAAAGGGGATGTCGTAAAGTCTCTATACCACTCCGCGAGCAAAGACTGCCCTTCTGCGTGCTGCTGTACTGGTAGCGCATGGGCGCATGACACCATGGTATGGCAGGCGGAGCCAGCACATACACTCATCATGGGCTACCGAGTAATGCTATAGACGTCGAGCCGTTAGCATGCTTTCGAATGAGACAACATGGCAGACACACTTGATGTTTGTCTTGTCTGTCAGGTCTGTAGACAACCTGAACGCTGTCCTTCTCCATCTCAACCGTCACATATCCCTCTCCGATTGGCGGGTAAGAGACACTACGTCGCGCGCAAAACTGACGGAGACAGTGGTTGCTGAATGTTGTAGAGCGTTGGCGAAGTCGACGGTCAGCGCGCTGTACTCGGAGCCTAGAAGGAAGGCCTACCGCGTCGCCTCCTCTCCCACATCCTTCGCGAGGAATGGACGAGAGCTCATCGCCTTCGAAGACGAGGTGCTCACACCCCATGACGTCACATGTAGCGATCACGTGTAGAGCCAAGCAACGCCGCCGTCGCGTCCGCTGTCGCCCAGCGAGCGGGACCTCTGGAGACATGGACAGTGGCGCAAGACACCCCGGAGCCTCGAATCGCTTGAGCACGTCGTGAGCACCAGGTGCGGGCTGACGTCGTGAGCACCAAGTGCAGGCTAACGTCGTGATCACCAAGTGCAGGCTGACGTTGCGAAGTTCGTTGAAGTCGACCTCCTGCTTCATGTTCTCGACCTTGCTGTTGTAGAACAAGTGGACGACGACATCGAAGAAAAGCATCACGAATAGCATTAGTGCATACGATAGCCAATAAAGATATACGAGATCCGCGTCAGTCGTCCTAAAGAGATGTCAGTTCGCAAGCTCGGAAGCGGAGACGGACAAGGCAGGCTAAAGACAACGAAGGGAGCGACCGATGGAAGGAGCGAGTTGAGATGGTGTATAAAGTATCCCCCTCACCCGCGTGAGCCGGCCGTTCCCGCAGGCGCGGCACTACGGCGGGTGGCGCGAGCAAGAACAACACTCACCATCATTGTCAAATCTATCACGTCGCCGCTCAAGTCTATTCGGTCCTCGAGCTTAACCTCCGTCTTGACCTCCTTCTTGACCTTCTTACGTGCACGGAGGGCGGCGAGCTCTGCCTGCGAATGTTGTCAGTGATGAGCCGGACGCTAAGTTCGCCAAAGAAGTCTGAGTGTGACAAGCAGCAGCACAGGAAAACCGACATGCGACTCGATGACATTGAACGCGCCAAATGCACCAGAAGCAGAACCGGACGCACCTCGAGCCTTCGTATCCGCTCCTCCTCTTCCACGTCATCATCGATCTCAGCAGCAGCCGGAGCCACCGCGCGCCGAACAGCGCGCTCGGGAGGTGGCGCTATGTCATCGGCCTGTAGTCGAGCTGGAAGAGGGTGAGCATGAAGGGTGGAGTGCATGGACGAGACGGGTGGGAGGTGCAGGGGATGATGGCAAGGCACATAGAAGGGCATGGCGCATAGAAGGGCACGGTTCAGTTGACGGGCATGACAGGTTGGATGGGCATGATAGTGGACGTACCCAGAGGGCGATAGTGGAACGTGAATCTCGCGATCGTGCGTATTCTCTTCGACTTCGACCGGCCGTACGCCTTCGTTGGCCGCGCCGAGCCCAGTCTGAAGAGGACAACGTTGTCAAGAGGGTGGCATTCGAGGACGTACGGAAACCGTACCCAACATGCTGCGCCACCGCCTTCTTCGCGCGCTCGTGCACCTTCGGCGTCTCGATCGTGAGCGTCGTCTGGAAGGCGAGCGGCTGGATATCCGTGACCTCCTTGACCTTGAGCACGATATCCCCGAGCCCCTTCAGCGGATCGTCCAAATGCCGATCGTCATCTGGAAAGCATCGTATGAGCGCCGACCGACATGTGGGGATCTCAGCGGACGCACCGGTGACCTCTAACTGCGCGAACACGAACGGCCTCCGGGAAGCCAGGGAGTCACGGATGCCGTCCTTGAATATGGTGGTCCCCGCGCCGCCGGTTGCCCTATGCAGCGTGCCCCCGCAGTATCGGCCGTCCACTCTGACATCGCCGACGGTGTGGTAGGCGTTCAGGGTGTCCTTCCAGCAGACCCTGAAGCGCTGAGGGAGTATGTTCATGTGAGGAGCCAGCCATATTGTAGAGCACCACCACGCACCTTGCCCGTCTCGGACGCGATCCACGCTTCGGCGGTCCTCTTCCTCGCATTTATCTCCGGCTGGTACACGGTCGCTGGCTGATCTTCGACCTCTATCCAAGCAGTAATGTTGTCCATTGTCACGCTGTTCATGATGTGCCAGATCTTGTGTATTCACGAGTAGGGCAGGTAGCGTCGCAGCCCTAGACGATGAGAGTTCAGAACAATGAGCACGGCCCGGCTTCGCGTGTGTCACACCGCGAGCGTGACATGATTCAGACCCGAGGTCACTCTGACTCGGGCCAGCCGGAACCGCCTTGGAGTTCGACACGGCGACCATCGTCGTAGTATAAATCCAGATAATCCAGAGCTCATAGGAAATACCTTCAAATTAATCTGGATTCCCGCTGCACGTATGAAGCGGTCGGACGGTTCAGAACAAGCAGCGCCTCACCGGTGCAAGTTCAAGTTTAGCTATTTCCGCAGAACGCCACATATTTGCACTTGGTTCTTACGCTCATCTCCTTACCAAGTGCCCTATCTCAAGTCGCGCGTGGCCAGCCGTGCGCGTCGCATGAATTGACTCTGTATATCTACTGGATACAGGAAGGGATGAATGGATACGCCAGATGACACAGATGAGACGAGGGCCTTTGGTGCTGGGCGCTTCATCATCGATCGTTAGTACGGCACTCTCCGCTCTTCGAACGCCTGGGTGCCTCATGGCTCTCGCATTCTCGCACTCCGACCCTACCATGACTACCGAGAACGAGTGTGCTGCCAGCCCAACCCCTAGCGAGGCGAAGACCAGTACGATTTTTGTTCGCTGGCATCTCCAGCGTTGGATGCTAATTGGCCCTATTCGGTCAGTGACTCCTGACGATGCCGCAGAGCTCACATTCAAGACTTCCGATGGCGCTTTCTTCTCTGTCGAGCAGCGCAATCTTTGGGGGACGACGGACTTCGTCTTCAAGGAATCTTCGCCCGGCATCATCGAGGTTGAAGAAGGCGCCGATACGCTCAAGATCCTCCTCGAGTTCGTCCAACCGAGACGGACCCCCTTGCTGGACGACCTTCTCTTCGACAACCTACGAGCAGTGGCGGAGGCCGCCGAGAAGTATCACATCTTCTCCGCGATGGCGATCGCGCATATTCGCATGAGGTGCGTCCTGCCTATCGACTCGTGCTCAGGACTGTAATATTGACTCGCCGATTGCTTTTTCTTAGCGCCGCGCACAAAGAGCACCCGCTTGAGGTCATGTCCTATGCCTTCCGGCACGGCTATACCGAGCTTCTCGACCGGGCCGCTCCGCTCTCCGTTGGTCAGCCCGCGAGCGTAGTTTTCAAGGCCCTCGCGTGTCCGCCTCTCTTCGTGGCGTGGGTACGTCGTATCCATCTTGGTCATATTTCTTGCCTCTCTCAACGCGCCCTTTCCTATAGGCTCAGTACGCGGACGCTTTCCGCCGAATCCCTCCCATCAAGTCCGAAATTCAGCCCGCCGAAGATCACCGCGACTGCGACAAGTGGCCGCAAATCCTCGACGCGCTACATCTGAGGGTGCTCGAACGCGGCGGCGTGCTGCCCTCAGTGGACATGAAGAGCCTGCTTGACGGCATCGACAAGATCGCGAAGTCGTGCGACCGGAAGAGGGGAAACAAGACGCTGTGCAATATTCAGCTCGAGGAGTGGAAGAAGTTGTATACGAAGAAGGCACGGGAAGTTCAGTCCCTGTCGTGCTTCGTGACGGGCTAGGTAAACATGTATCAATTAATCCCATCTTGATTCGCTCTCGACCTTTTCCCCCTTGTCTTCGTTGGAAGAGATCCCTTTTGAACGGTGCGATTGTAGTCATTCGCGTGCCATATAACCCTCCATGGCCTCTTGCATCGATCGAAGCTTCCTTTGCTTCGATCTTTCCTGGGCTCGCAAAGGATCTCCGATAATATAAGGCTGTTCGTTTCTCATGGTGCGTTGTCCATCTTTGATACCAACAGCGCCACTTATCGACTACAGATGTCGTATCGGGCTAGACCACGACGCTCAGAAACTCATCCCGACCCACGAGGCACTTATTCGAGGTCGACTTCGCAGGATGTTCGACGCAGCGACTTTGACTCTAGTGGCCACGGACTGGCGGAGTGGCGCCGCCGGTTCACTCCTGGCGCTGTGCCACAATCTCGATCCAGTTCGCTGTCTAGCTCCGTGCGGCAAACAGCAGGCTCGTACCACGTTTTCTCCCTTTCCGAACGGCGGGGGTCTTCGGCGCCCCCATCTGCGCCATCGCAATTTCAAACTGAGCACCCCGTCATTCCTCCACTGCCTCCCCCACTGTATTCCGATCCTAGCTGTAATCAAATCGTTGTCGCGGATGGACCGCGGATGATAGCAGCTCCGTGGCAACGGAGTTCGCCTTCTCGCCAGAGATACCCTCATTCGCAGGATTCAAGCGACGCGCACTATCCTACTATACCTCAAAGACCCGGCTCCAGATGGCAGCGCCTGCCGCTTTCAGAATTCTATCCCTCAGCCGAAGGCTACGCATATCGACCGGTCCCATCGCCAAACGGAAGTGATCCATTCAGGACAGTCACACTTCCGCCTTCATATTCAATACCAGTGGGAGACACCTCATATTCTGTGGTCCTACCGATTACTCCATTCTCTGCACAAGCTATTCCGCCTCCGGCTCATTATTCCCAGCAAAGCTCGTCCTCAAGCAATGTTACGCACCAACCTAACACGGGGCCCATTGATCGCCAAACTTCGGTCCTCACTCACTCAACGACTAGGACTTCGGGTGCAAACACATTACAAACGACATCCTCTATCACGTCAATGGATCGCCCTTCTGACACGCCGACGTCTTCATTTGCGCGCTTGTCTCCTCAAGAATCACCAATTGATCGGACCCAGCTATCGATGTTGTTGGACGTTGACCAGCTCCTCAACTTTCCCGTACCTCAAAGAGTCCTGGATCAAGCGGCAGATAGCTTCACGTCGTCATCCGGCAGCGCCACAAACTCACGAAGGCGAGGCCGATCGACCAACAGGTCTCGGGTCGATTCGTCCAGGCCATCCTCAACTCCGAGAGCTCTTTCTGCCACGCCTCCTACCAGGTCTCTTATTCATCTGTCGACCGGGCCTTCAGAACGTCAACATAGATCAGCCTCTGGATCCTCCGAGATTGCTGCCTCTCCTGAAAGTGTAACTCGTCGTGGACGATCTCTCGACTCGGACCACTTACCTTCGCAATCAACCCTCGAAAGCTCATTAGAGCACAATCATGGCCGTCCTCTCGGCACTCGAAAAGTGTCGTTTGATGAGGGTGGGCCTGCGCAAATCCCGTCATACAAGTACTATCAGGGCTACGACCCCGCTTATACGTATACGCCTCCAGCATCTTCTGCCGAGAACGAGTCGTCCGCGCGGTGGAGATTGCTAGCACTCGCGCGAAAAGAAGACCCAAGTTCATTCATAACCTCGAGATTTTTGACCGATTTGCAGCAGGGGGACGCCTCGAAGCGGGTTTTATGGCCAATACTCGCATTAGAACCGCATGCTTGCCTGGATGCCACAAATGTGACCAGGGATGCAGTCAAGGCATTCTTCGACAAAGCGATGCAGGGGAGAATTTTAAATCGCTTTGAAGGTATAAGACTATTGCGCGCCTGCAAGGAGAAAGAAGCACTGAAGAGAAGGTGGCGTGTGAAACGGTCTTTGCGGTGGCAGAAGAGCTCCTGAATACGTATGATAGCACCAATACTCTGGCATGAACTTCTCTGTATATGATAACGTGGAATGCATACTCGGAATTGAGTGTACACAATTGTTGAATATATAGGCAAGCTGGGTCGACACTTTCTCCGTTGCATCAAAATAGCGTCTTCGACTTCGCATTGTAATTGAAACTAAGTTCATCCGACCTGCCAAGCCTCGATAGAGAAGAACTTCTGCGCCTGATGCGATTGTTGTTTCTCCATGGAAGTGAATGGCCATGACACACGTAAAACACGCTATTGGGCCTCAACACGGGCCTCCGCGCGGGCTTCGCATTGCGCGCTTGCCCTGGATCTTATATTCACCGATGCTAGCGGTGTCTTATATGAAGGTCGAATATATTCAATTGTCAACAGGTGATTGACTCTTCCTCTTCTCCTCCTTACGTACCACTGGATATAGAAGTCGAATACGTCGTGATGCCCCAGCGCGCTCTGCGCCCTAGGGACTCCCGAGGACACCCATCAGCCTCCCATCGTCGTCACGACAGTGCCGTTATGCTGCAGAGCGGTTCGCGCTCTCAATCCACTCCACCCCCTTCCTGTCCGTCTACATCCTCCGCTCCTCGCATGGCTGAATCATCGAGATTGACGGGTCCTCCGCCGTGGTTGACGCAGGGGTCGCCGGAATATCGTGCTTACACTATCCTCATTCCAACGCCTCGGATGTTGCGCCCGCCGCGAGTAAGGTCCACTGAAGGTCCACGCGGCTCCAACGCGTCCCCGCCGCAGGATCAGCACCTCTCGCCAGATATTCCGGAAGACGGAGCTCGTGCCACTGAGCGTGGTCGCGCGGAACAGCCTACATCGCCATACCTATCCAGTCCCGGATCCTCGGCACCTGGGCTCCGCGATGACAGCTCAGACAGAGCCATGTACGGGTTTATCGAGCAACTCTGGGAAGACAATTTGTGGCCAGTCCTTCTGGCAGACGGGACGCTCAATCGCAGCGCCGCGGACGTGAACGAAGGGACGGTCTCGGAGTTCTTTCGCGAAGTCCTCGACTTGAATCCAGCGCCTGAGAGGTTCAAGAGGTTTCTGGAATTATGTTCTGATATTTTTCAGGAGAAAGGGCGCTTTGCGTCGACTACGGATCCGGAGGCGCGACACGCCTGTCAAGTCGTGCAGCAGGTGGTAAGTGTCTTACGTCGTGCCCTTGCCTTACCACAGGCTCACACTTCATCGCTCTATTATGACTTCATATCCTAGTCTGCAGAATGGTCAAAATGTTGATCAGTAGGGCGTCGGACGGGCTCGGTAGTAGTTGAACGCACCTTGTTGCCAATGGGTAATCAAAGGTTGTACGAGCTCTCAGCGAACTAAGTCGTAGCTTATTGTGAGCTTGGGGGATGATTGAACCTGATAAGAAAATCGCTAGTAGATGCCGACGCGAGCAGTAGACTCGCGAACTTAGATAATGGTGGTTTGGGAATCGAACGCGTGTCCTCAGTCATGCGTGACCGTGCGAATGGGAACCTCTTGTTTGACCTTGCTTGGGTACGCGCGCGGCCTGCTTCCAGCCGCCATCATCTTACGACAAACCTCCCTCTCTTCTCGGAAGTTGGAGGTGAAAAAAGGCTCCCGAAGACTTGAAAGGCTGTTCTTCTCTCGCTTCCCCAAGTCGTCCTTCGAAGCCGCTTCTCAAATTCGAAGTCGCCACCAATCCTTCGAGGTCAGCGAGAAATGGAAGCTCTCGAAACCCCTTCCTTCGTTCTCGAGGCCGTGTCTTCGTTCTCGGCCGTGGCGTCGCTTTCTTTGCGCTCCTGCACGTCTCAATTGCCTTCTATTGGCTTTACCCTTACGCCTCGATTGGCGTCTTTCCCCGCAATTGGCTAATCACCGCCTCAATTGACTCGCTCATTCCTCAATAGGGCTATGAATTCGAGCTGATTCACGTCTATGCCGACCATGATTCTGCCGTCCTTCCCTCCGTCTTGAGGTATATAAGGCGCGCTGTCTCTACTATCCTCCTTCACATTCCCGCTCTTGCTCTCGCCACCCTTCCCCCCTTTTTCCCCACAACCTAGCTCGTACGCCCTAAAAATGTGCTACCTGCAAACGACGCCGAACGGGGACCAGCGCCCACTTGCGCCCCCGCGGGATCAGCGCGCCGAGACGCCGGGCCACAAAATTCCAGAGTTGCAGGCGCGGAAAGAGCTCGTACTGGGCGACTTGCCTACGCCCATCTCCCGCTCTCCCTCTGCATCTATTCGGAGGACCTGGGGCCCATTCATGGTCTTCGACATCGTCGTTACTGTGGGAAGAACCCAGATCGTACAATCCATCGTCGACAAGCTTTCCAACATCCTCCTCAACCTACCTTGGCTGGCTCGTCTGGCCCAACGCCGCTTGGAATTCTGGACTCGGGTGTCGTACCTCTTGCCCGCAGGGACTCGGCCATGGCATCTAGGCAGCGTAAACGTCCACGGAGCCCTGTATTCTCTACACCGACTCGAGATCCTTCTGGAGCAGCCAGAGATATGGGCGTCTTTTGAGGCGCGATTAGAGACCCTGCGCCTTCGCGCGTATCGACAAATGATAGCTGCGCGGCGCAAGATCGGAGACGGAGGCAGCGCCACTATACACCCTGCCTTCGGGGTAGAAGAGATGGATGCATGGCGATCTTGGGGCTCTGGAGGAGAACCAGGCGCCATAGAACAGTGACATGAAAGTTGCTGCCACTTCGCGGCCTGCGGCGGCTGAGCAGCCTGAGCGACCAGAAAGCGCGCGGAGTTGCTACTGTAGTGTAGCCTAGCATCGTAATGAGTTCTGCTTCACAAATCGACTTTGATTTTTACATTTCGAACATATACGAGAAGGAGGCGCACGAGTCGCGAGGCGGGCGTACGTGCATACGACAGTAGGTGAGAACAATGGGAGCGAGAACAATGCCTTCCTTGTTTGGCCAGTTGCGTGACCGAACACGTCACCTCCTTCCCACCGCCTTCTGGCTTTCTCCCAACGTTCATCATGTCGAACTCATCGCGCAGGACTGACCTCGACGACGACCTCGCCAATGACGATGAGACACTCATGTTGGCAATCCCAGGACGTCGGCGTGTTCGATGACGGACGCGATGATGGCGGTACGCAAGTTGGTCGGCATTGCTCGACCTCATCCGGACTCTGGTCTTCACCCTCTCGTGGGGCTTTTTTCTTTTGACTGCCGCCTCTGGACGAATACTTGACGGCGGCGAAGATCCACGGCGAGGTGGGAGTAGTGAGGACGAGGAGAGACGACACAACCTGGACGGTGCGCAATCGTATTGCCCCGCCGCTTCGCCTTGCTAACTTCACCTCAGATCGCCAGTCTACGCTCGAGCTCGCTTCGCGTACAACTACGAACGCGGTCTGGAATCATCTACGACTGCCGCCTGCGACGATCTTCAAGGCTCAGCCGAGTGGTCGGCATTCCCGCTAGGGTCGCAACACCCGCGGATACATCCCTCAAGGTCGACTGTCCTCCGCGCTCGACATCGCTACCCGCCGAAGTCGAAATCGCCTTCAGTCTCTGACGAACTTCAAGACCACCGTCCTCCCCGACGAACGCCTCTCATCACGCTGCGCAGGGCTCGCCAAGCCCCTGCGCCCTGCGTCCTTGTCGAGCCCTTCACCCTTGCCCCTGTTGGCAACATACCCAAGGACGCGAAGCACCCTTCACCGCCCGCCTAGCTCAATCGGATAGAGCGTCAGACTCTTAAGCGCTAGGCAAGGGAATCTGAAGGCTGCGAGTTCGACCCTCGCGGTGGGCTAATCGTTTTTGCTGCCCCTCAATCGTTGGTTTCTGGGTTGAGGTGGCTGCTGTTCTGGGCAGAGGTGCGTGTTAGGTCTCTTCAGTCGCGGAAATGTTGCTGAAGTCGATAGACCAGGTCAATACAGTGATACGCATGTCAGTCGTATACAACCAATACAATCCATCAATTTCTATACATTTGCCTTTCTCCCGCTGCCCCTCAATACCCATCCAGCCGACGCAGGACGTCCAGCGTCTTGAGGACGACATTCAACGCGCGCATGTTGTCTTCGAGCTTCTGACATCTCCAATCCTGCTTCTTAACATCCCTTCCATCCTTCGCAGATTCGTCTCGCTTGTCACCGCCGGCCATGTACACGACGACCTCGTCATCTTCATCCTTCCAATGGACCTCTTTTCCAGCCACGTCACTGTTGTCTTCCATCTTGACGTCTGTCTTCATTTTGCGCAGGTTCGCCTCCGTTTCCTGCTTCAGCCTTTCTTCCACCACCTCCTTCGCCCTCCTGAACGCACGGTGGCTCTTTCTCAGCAGCGCGCGCCACGCGCAGTCGTCGGGCGTATCACGGTCCGCGGCGTGGTCGTTGAGCGTATCATGGCTCGCGGTGTGGTCGTCGAGCATCATCTGGCAAGCGGCGTCATCTTTGAGCATCACCTGGCGAGCGGCGCGGAAGAAGAGGTTGACGGAGAGGGGGGTGACGGAGCGCGCGAGGTCAAGTTGGTGGGCTTGCTTCGTCGTGTTGAGCTCGGCCGCGGTGTTGACGGAGGACAAGTTGGGGTCGTCGAGCGAGGACGATTCGAGATCGCGAAGGATGGGCCAGGGGATGCGGTCGAGAAGGTCGGTGTGGTCGTCAAGCTGGACGGTTTCGGCATGGTCGACTTTGGCCTTCCCAGCATCATTGGCTTTCGCGGCTTCGTCTCCCTTAACTTTGCTGACCTCCGCCAGAGTAGGCCACCGAGCTTTGCTCGCGCACCTCTCCGTGCGGCAGAACTCATCAAGCTCCACGACCCATCGCCGGACCGCATCCTCATGACCCCACGGGTCTCCTGCCAGCCTTTGCTCACCCTGATCGGCGGATACCAGCATCTCCCCGTCCCAGTGACTGGTCACAGACCCCATGGAGGGTGCGGGGGAGTAGGGCGGGAGGGGTTCGTTGTTGAGGGTGAGCTTGGAGTCTCCCGCGGCCAGGGACGCAGCACCTTGCGCAGGCGACGGCTGCAGAGACAGCCCACGCCCATCCACCACCCACGGCGACAGCGCCCCGGGAATGAATCCAAGCGGCATCCGCTCCTTGAAAGACCCCTCCGACCTCCTCAGAGAGCCTAGCGACACCTGAGGCAGAAGCGGCGAGAAGGGGAACATGGGCACGACGACGGCGGCCATGACGGGCGGGGAGGAGACAGGGCGGGCGGTGAGAGCAGGAGCGGTGAAAACATTAGGAGCGGTGGAAATATCAGGAGCGGTGGAAGCCGCTGAGGTACCAACAGCGGTTGAAGTGAGTGAAGCGCTCGGAGTGGCTGAAGCGGTAGAGGATGATGGGTGCGCTGTCAGAGACGCCAAAGGGGATGTGGGGGACGAAGAAAGGTCCTTCAAGAGCGGCACGCGCGGCGTGCAGTGGCACGAGATTGACTTTATGGCGCGAATGCAGGGATGTAGCAGGCGTGGACCTTCGGAAGGGCTAGTGACGGGCGAGTCATTCGACGGATTCGGGGCGAGCAACCCTTCTGACGGGCTCGGGGCGAGCGTTCCATTCGACGGGCTCGCGGTGCGCTCGTTCCAATGAGGATGCAGGTGAGTGCCGTCCGACGAGTTTGTGGCGGGCGTGGATGAACCAGCTCCAGATGATTGAGCATCGCCGCCGTCGCAGTCTTCGACGACGATGTCGGGGACCTCATCCTCGACGATGATTTTGGGTACACCCTCGTCAGGTTGCTTGGGCTTGGGAGCCTTCAGACCTTCCGCACAAGACGTCTGTGACTGAACGCTCTGGGCAGGATGGTACGAGTCTGGCGTAAACCAATTCGATTCCGATACCGCCGCCACAAATGCAGGCGGTGCGTAGAGCTGAGGCATTTGAGGCAGATATTGCACAAATGCGGGGGATACAGCGTGCTGATAGTACGCATGGGATGGAAAGTATGGAGTCATTGAATAGATGGGGGCGCATTGTGCATTTGCGGCCTGGTTTGTGCCGTACGCGGAAGCATCGGCGCCAGATGCGAAGGGCTGTGGTGGCCACGGCCAATCACCGGGATGTATGGCGTACGTTGTTCCGTCATCGCCCTGCAAAAGATATGGCTCGCAGCCATGATGGTACCCCTGCGTCGCGAGATACATCTGCCCTGCCTGCGCGTGCCCTCTAGCAGTGGGATGGAGGTAATGGCTGTGAATATGCATGCTTGCGGGTCTTGCGATGAGAGGGAATGAGCATTCCGCGTATACTCTCTGCCTTATAAGCATGCAGAAGGAAAGGCCCTTGCGTGAGAGACGTACGTACTCGAGCTCGAGAAGGATCCGTAGCAGGTCTGCGCATGCACGGCCCTCGGAACGGTTATTGTCCCCATTTTGGGTGCGCCTTCATGCTCGGTTCACCCGCGGTCACTCCGCACTATAGAGAAATCAGTGAACACCTCCCTCCAAGACTCTAGATGCTACTTATCAAGACATTCGCTTCGTCTGCCGGGAAAGAGAGAGAGTGTGTGCTCTCCCTCTGCGAGTGAGGATCCGTGAGCTCCGACTCACCGGACCCAAGACTCGAGGGTGGGAGGGTTGGGGGAAACAAATGTGATACAACGAGGACAAGCGCAGGGCGCTGCGCGGAGATGGGCGTCGAGGACAAGAGAGACAGCGCCGATCGTCCGTCGACCCCGCTTAGTCAGCATTCGCTGTGCGTCTCGTTCGCGTGCTCTCTCGACTCACAGCTGCCATCTTGCGATTTTCCAAGAGTCATGCGTCACAGAGTTCAACTTGCGCGTGACTTGCGCACGTGAGAAAGTGGCGTGGGAAACAGTGTGCAAATACATACATACACATGCGGGCCCTGGCACGTCGTCGTTCCTTGTCTCCATCTTCACTCAGTCATCTCGCAATCTATTTCCCAAATCTACTCCTGACCTAATCCTCGCTGTATCTATTCAAACGCTCACGAGAGCGTCGACACGACCAAATCCGCTCCACAACGCGCCTAGGGTCTTTGAGCACACCATGAGGAGCATTATCTGGCAAAAGTTCTCACTCGCGTATCCAGCACTGGACAAGTCACTCAAGATACCTTTCCGCATTCTGTCACCGCCGCTCTCTCGACTTCTCTTCCATTATATCGGCACGTCTCGCATACCCCTACATCCGCTCGATGGCAAAGCTGCAGACATAATCTCCGAAAGTCTGGATGCTCTACAGATATACTCAATGTTTTGTGTCGACATCAAAAATGCTCCTCCGACTACCCAGTCGATGCTCCTTGCGCATCTTCCGTCCGTTTGGAAGTGGATCGTCTTTCTCAGCCCAGCCTCTCATAATCTCCGCGACCTCGACGTGCCATACAAGATGCGTGACAATACGTGTCTTCTCTCCGAGGATGGCTTCGTGTGCTCGCCCCTCGCAAATCGCATCGGAATCTGCTCCGATATCCTCGAAAACCTCGTCACCAACGATCTCGCGGTCAACGCCATGCTCGCGCAGCCGGACTTTTTCCCCGAGCTCTTCGCGCTCATCACCCACATCCCCAAGCTCAACATGGAGATAGCCTCCGTGATGCATCGTCTCTTCTACTCCTTCCAGCAGCTCGTCTGCAGCAAGAACGCATCCGTGGCCACCTGCGCATGGGAAGCACTGATGCGCTTTGAGGGTGAGCACCCCGGCCTCTTCGCCGGCGTCATGATCGGCCGCCTCTCGTGGTTTTTCAACCCCAAGGGAACGTGCTCCGGCGACGACTACCACCTCGAGGCCTACTCCAAACTCGCGCCGCTCATCGCCATGGATCCTGTGCTCCTGCGCAACCTCGCGACGACACAGGCGCACATCACGCTCGTGCGCGTCTCTGTACTAACTACGACCGTCTTCGTGTGGCTGAAGGCCGAGCCTCATCAGCACTACGTTCTCTGCCTGTGGATGGAATTTCTCGGGCGTATCCTCGGTCGGCGTGAAGGACAAAGGCAGACACGATGCATGCTAGTCGACTGTCTGGACAATGGACTCCTGGTCTTCCTGAACCGTGTGCTGGCTGCGAGACTGGATGACGTCGCCGAGGCCGCTCGAGAGCATGTGGCGAACTGCAAAGCGCTTGTCGTACGGCTGATGGACGATGCCGTTATTCCTATGTCCATCTGGCCTGATGTACTCCGCGCTCTTCGGCGGTCGGTCGTCCGCGACAAAGGGCTGCTCGACTCTGCGGGCATCGCGTGCAAGGACTCCCGGCAGTGGCGGACGCTCGCACGTCGGTTTGTAGACTTCAATGAGGCCCACAAGACGTATAAGAAGCATATAGCAAGCCTACAAACCTGTGCGAACAAGATGGTGAGCTCAAGCAGGACATCCTCTCGCTCGCCTCAGCTAACAAGTCCCAGTGCCCTCGGTCGAACGAGAAGATCAAGCTCCGACTGTGCGCTTGCGCGAGGGCGTTATACTGCTCCAAAACCTGTCAAAAAGCCCACTGGCGCTCATCCCATCGCGCGTGTTGTTCCCGGGATCATGACGGTGCATACTTCCTCTACGATACTTTGCTTTCTAATTTCCTTAACCCTCGTAGGTCTGGTTATAGTCCTATCCGACGACATCACGGTCGCCGCCCAAGATCTGCCGAATTCCTACTGCTTACGCGACCTCTCGCCTAGCTGGCTTACCTACGCCGACCGCGCCTTCTTCGCGGTGTGCGCGCGCGATCAGATCGCGCGCTATGGGGACCCGAACAAGCTGCGCGATGGGGTATCGGGGAAGCTCCGCGGTGTGCGCTCTGTTCTCGTCGATTTCTTCGTTGCGGAGAAGGTGAGCGCGGCGGGGAGGGAGCATGCGGAGATCACATACGGCTTCTTCGACCATGAGGTGGGGCGGGTGAAGAGGGAGTTGGGCATCGTGGAGAGCGAGGAGCAGTTAGCGATGGTAGCGGTTTGGGTCAGGTTGGGAATCAGTGGTGGGCAGCCGATGGTGATGGAGGTTGGGGTGATGTCGGGGAAGGACTTGTTGGGGGAAAGGAGAGGTTGAGGCGGGGCTTGGACTGTCGGTCTTGTCGGTTCGGAGGACTCTGAAGGTGCGCCGAAAATGCCATCTGGCGCTACCAGGACTCGCTTAATTTCGTTTATAGCAGTCGGCATGTACCCTTGTTTATCAATCGCTGCGAATGGCCAGTCGCCAGGATGCATGGTGTACGCCACTCCGACATTGCCCTGTATAATATTTGGCTCGTAGCCATGAGATCAGGTATGCTGATAAACTTGCGGTGCCGTGTACATTTGCTGTGTCTCCGCATCCACTAGCAGTAGATGATTGTATTCACGAATATGCATGCTTGTGAGGCTTTCAGCGGGAGAGAATCAGAGCACTTCGCCTGCCTTATAGGCATGCAGTTTGAGAGCTCCATGCGTGAGAGTTATTTGTGGTCGAGCTCGAAAAGGATCCGTCGCTGGTCTGCGCTTGGACGGCCCCCGGGGACGGCTATTGTCCCCCTCTCGGATGCGCCTTCATTCTCCACTCACTACGCGTGCGTGAGAAGACAGCGGAGTACGTGCACTCCCACTGGATGCTTCCCAGCAAGACATTTGGCACGCCTCGCAGATACGGCGCGGACGGCAAAGTTCAACTTGCGGCATGTGACTTGTGCACGTGAGAAAAAGGGGTGTGGGAAACGAAACGCAAACACGCACAAGCAAACCCCCGCGACGCGTTCAATGTCTTTTCCCTCCTTGAAAATCAGACTGTTCGCAAAGTATCCTTTCTGATAGACGCGAAACTATCATTCAAGGCCGAACCTACTCAAGCGCGGACCCTAGACATCGACCGTCACCTCCAAATTGGTGCTATTCAAACTCTCCAACTTTTCGCCACAGCTAGGCTCTTTCAACCACACTGATACGAAAAGCGTTCTCTGGCAGAAGTTACTTGGCGCGTACCAAACTCTCGAGAAACTTGCTGCTATTATCTGGAACTCCGTCGCCACCGATCTCCCGGCCACTCTTCGGCTGCCTCAGGTCGAGCCGCATACACTCACATCCCCTCGGAAGTAGGAACTCTGCCGCACCACATTTCAAGTCTAAGGCTGCTCTGCAAATATTCTAGAAGCTCTGTGCCGACATCAACGATGACCTTCCTCCTGGCGCGGCTCCCTTCCGTCTGTGAGTATATTGTCGTCCTCGGCGCTGCCTATCGAACAGCGTCAGCTATATGCCCATCAATATGGACGATGACACATGCATCCTCGGCCAGGACGACTTCATGCTCCAACCGCTCGCGGGCCGCATAAGTGCACGCGCCGTCAACGATTTCGCAGTTGCAACCATACTCCAGCAACTGGACTTCGTGCCTGACCTCCTCGCGCTCATCATTTACATGCAGATGCACCTCCGGTCGACTGTGTACGTCATGCACGGCCTCTTGACCACTTAGCAGCACTGCTACAGCAAGGACGCGTCCGCCGCTCGCCGCACGTGGGACGCAACGACGCGCTTTTGAGGGCGAGCGTGGCGCCCGGCTCTTCCTCAGCATCGTGATCGGGCGCTTCTCGTGACCCTTCAACCTCAGGCGAATGTGCTCCGGCGTCGACTACCACCTCGAAGCCTACTTGAATCTCGCGCCGCGCATCGTCACCGACTCGAAGATCATGCGTAATCTCGCGACGACGAAGGCGCGCACCACCCTCCGGCGCATCTCGCTTCTGTCTGGGATGTGGCTTCCTGATCTTCTTGTACCGCTCGCTGACTGTTAGGCTGGGCGATATCTGAGAGCACGCTCAAAGGCATGCGGCGCCTGCGAAGTGCTCGTTCTCCGGCTGAAGAACGACGTCGCCATCCCTATGACCATCTGGTCTGAAGCACCCCGCGTGTTCTATCGGTCTCTTGACTGAGATAAAGCGCTGCTCGACTCTTCGGCTCTCGCGTGCAAGTATTCACGACAGCGGCGAATGCTCGCCCGTCGCCCGCCGGTTTGAAGACTCCAACGAAGTCCGTCAGGCGTACAAGGAGCCACTCTATGCGAACTCCAAGGTGACGAAAGTTTTTGGGGGCAAGAAAGCGTCAGAGTTTCTGTATTGCTCATCCCAAAAGCTTGTAAAGGTGCGCCGCGACGATACCAAAGCTCTCGTTGTGTCTCTGACGGTCATCCTCGAGGGAAAACCTAGTGTGTCTCTTGCTGCCAGTCTCGATATCAGTCTTAGCAAAAATGAAGTTGTGCTCAATCCCAACCGTCTTTGCTCGGAGTCTTCCGAACCAACACCGGCAAGCTCCTTCGCCGAGCCGGCCAGCCAGTCGTGTTCCGCCACCGGAACGGGCGCATCTTCTGTGAATGCGCGCAGCACAAGCGCGCGTAGCCCTATTGAACTCCGCGCCACTGCCGCCTGAAGCGACGGCCCGCCGGGAACCGTTGAATGAGGAGAAGCGCGGGGAACTGGGGAAGCTCGTGCGTGCCGTGGACGGAGGTCGAGGAGGCAGTCCGTTCCGATGAGAAGGCGCGCAGCTTCAGGCACCCGCCATCGCGTGGGCGACGGCGCCGCCCACGCCATCAGAGATGAATCTTGGCGCACAGTTCGACCGCAACCAGATGGCGATGGCGGGCAGCGGCGCCCAGCTCCACGGCGACTCATCTGATATCTGAGAACCTCTTGGTCCGAGATACCAGTCCGCAACACCAGCGCCCGTTGAAGCTCAGGGAGTACGCCTTCATGAACTGCACTTGCCCTTCAGGCAAGCATCTATCACCGTGCGAACATGACTATAGGCTCAGCCAATTACAGCGGAACCCAGGAACACGAACTTCTGATCTGGGACTTTCCCTCGTGGCCGAGCGCGTTGCCCGTGGTTTTACCGCTGCCGAACCTCCGGCTCGCCCTCCGCTCCAAGGACGCGCGCACCGCTCAGCGTGTTGGTCTCAACCGCCACCCAGCCCGCCGAGGCTTGCGATGACAGCAAACACGCATCTGGACCCCTACCTCCCCTACCCCGCGCAAGCCTACCCCCATTCACCGGACGCGTCTCGACCAGTGGCGCGTCCGCCCGCGCACGCGTTTACCAACGCGCTTCCCCCGCTAGGCACCGAGAACTGTAAGGATCGTTCCTATCCCCCTGGCCAGTGTATGCTCAGAACCGCGTTTCCCGCATGCGAACGCTAAACAGTCCCTGACAAGGCCCGATATCTAAACCATCGTCATGATCAACAA
>JAMQCK010000264.1:0-32920 GCA_024196135.1 Pleurotus ostreatus/Saccharomyces cerevisiae fusant | reverse complement strand
AGCTCCCGGACCACGTCCGAGCGCTCCAGCATCACCACCAAGGCTTCCCCGTCACAGACCCCACAGCCGGTGTCGGGGAGCCGGGTTGCTCAGAGCGATGCTACTTCGGTCGAGGGCGAGCCAGCCGGCAAGCCCTTCCGCAAGTCGCCTCTGAACCCCACTGTTAATACGGCACCGTCACTCCTTACCCAAACCGCTCCCTGTTGTGCCTCGCCCCCATTGGCATCTCCGTCTAACGACGCCGCCATGCAGCATCTCAACAACCGCCTCTCGCCGCCGCAGCATATGTCCGCGCTTACTGCACATATGCACGCGCACCCGCCACCTGACTTCGGCTCGCCATGCAGCTTCCCGAGCCCCCTGCGCCTCAGCACTAACGCTGCTTCGTCGCCGTCTTCATTACCGACCCCGACGGCAACGTCTCCTGAGCTAACAGGCCCGACTACGTCGCCTACTGGTCGCCCGCAGTCGCCCACGCCCACGAAGCCGGGCGCGCAGAAGATTCCGACTCGCCCGTCGCTCGAGACCGAACTGGAGCAGGTGGAGGAATTTTGCGGTCCGCCCATATCGATCAAGATCGCCGATTTGGGTAACGCGACGCCGTCGAAGAAGCATTACACGGAAGACATTCAGACGCGTCAATACCGTGCCCCCGAAGCCATCGTCGGCAGGAAAGATTGGGACACGAGGGCAGACATCTGGAGCATCGCCTGTGTGGTATGTGGTCTTCTACGCCGACACGAGCCCTCTCTTATCTGTCTGCAGGTCTTCGAGCTCCTTACGGCCGAGTATCTGTTTGATCCTCAGAGCCAGGGCGAGCTTTTCACGAAGGACGACGATCACATGGCCCAGATCATCGAGCTCTTGGGCGACTTTGAGCTCGAGGCCAAGATGGGTGGCAAGTACAGCCGCGATCTGTTCGACCACAGCGGTACGTGTCGTCCTCACGCGCCCTTTCGCCTCCGCTCATAGTGTGCAGGTCATCTACGTTACATCAAGACGCTCAAGCCATGGCCGCTCAAGTCCGTTATGATGCAGAAATATCTGTATAGCGAGGCCGATGCAGATGCCCTTTGCGATTTCTTGCTCCCTATGCTTGCTCCCGATTTCCACAAGCGTGCCCGCGCTTCCGACATGATCGACCACCCATGGTTGACCGTGACGCCCGCGGACGAAGTGGTTGGCGAATGGTAAATCACCTTCGCCGTACATGCGTATGTTTATATCTCCAGCTCTCCTCTGTGTATATGTTCTCTCGTCCGGCATTCCCTCGTTTTCGTCACTCCTTTATCTCCTCTACATACCATGCTACTCATTAGATTTCTAGAGGGATGGACCTTGTTACATGCATCTAGTATTCTAGACTTTAGATGGCGTAGAGCTAGGTGGTCGCGCCGTTATACAGTGGCGGCCCTTTTATCTTATTTTTCTTATTCCTTGTCTTACGTGTTGTTGTAGTTGCCTTGCTATATGGCTAATGTTACATGTCTCTGGGTCTCTTACGCTCGTTCCTCCGACAAGAGCCTCGTGTAGAAGGTGAGGATGGTGACGCAGAACACGTCACGATATTACGCCCGTTTACGGTCCTGGGTGCACGCAGCGGCGAGACCGTTGTAGCGCTCAAGCTTCATGCCAGGCGAATTGTCCGGTTATCGGATCCAATCAAATATCGAGTTCAGAGGTAGCTACAGGATATGTCGAGTGGTATTGTCAATCCCTATATCGATACAGTATGATCCTGGGGCAGCTAGTAGACGATGATACATAGGGTAAAGCAACCATTGTACGGTATATGAGTAGTAGAATGCATGGAGATAGCATGATACAAGCAAAGACGACACGAGTGCGCACAGCGCGAACAAACATCACAAGAGACACAGATACTGGGGATTAAAGACACGAAGTCAGTAGGCCGTATATTTGTCTGGGTTGAGGACACACCTAGGTAAAGCTCGCGAATATGTCCGCCTACATTTGCTGAGAAGATGACGATGCTCCTCCCGTCGATGAACCTCCTTCGTCCGGAGGCAGATTTGGGTAACGGGTGTACGGCCTCGAAGCCTGATTGGGCGCCATCCACTGGACGTCCATCCCAGGACCGCCTTCCTCAGCGCCCTCGTTCACGATAGGCGTGTTGAAGATGATGGGCATAGGCGCCGCGGCAGCCTCTCGCTTCTCCTGTTCCTCAAGCATCGCGCACACTTCGGGCCCGTGTAGGCGACGGTGACGGAGCATGTTCGAGCGCGTCGCGAATTTCGAGTCGCAGCCGGGCGCCCCGCATTTGTGTGCTGAGAGCAAGAAATGCCGCTTAGCAGTAGACGGTGCATGAAGTGATTGGCACACGTTTGGCGCCGGTATGACTGTTCATGTGCGACTCCAGGGCGCTGGGCCTTTGACAGAGCGTAAGAGGTCACGGTCATGGGAAGGAGGGGGAGAGGGGTGAAGGATACGACGGCGCACCTCAGGAAGTGCTTTCCGCATTCAGAGCATTGGCGATTGTCTGCCGGTGAGGGCTGTTGTGTTGCGGGGGCATTCTGTGCTGCCGTGGCTGGAGCGACAGCGGCAGCAGCCTGAACGTTCGCTTGCTGCGCTGCATTGCACACCCGCTTGGTCAGCTCCTGCTCGCAGAGGAGAAGGCACCACCTCACCTGAGCCTGGCCCCAAACCCGCGGCGCCAGCCTGTGGCTGACCCATCGGCTGCATCGCGGCGCAATCCTTCGTTCTCGCGGGTTCCTTCCGCTGATTGGGCCCTTTCTGGCGCGTAGAGAGTTGCGGTGCGGTCTGGAAGGAGAAGAGACTTGAAGGTAAGGGGCAGCGTGCGAGCGTCGCCAGATACTTCAGCAAAGATTTGCGCAATTCCCTTAAACAGAGAAACTGCACAAGTCCGGTGTCGATCCGAGCAGGGCAGGCATGTTTTTTCTCGCCTTGTCCGTTCCGCGTACTGCCAATCGTTGGCCCGTTTCTCTCTCGATGCCTACCGTATGTTGCCTGCCCCCGATGGCCCACTGTGCTGGTAAGATACCACAAAGACTTGCAGCTAGGTCGAAACAGGCAACTGGACACGTCGCAAGTCTCTAGGCGCACTCGGGAGCTTCCTCGAGCAGGAACGCTTCGCGCGCCCCATCGCAGACGTCTGGAAGTGACATGGTCTACTAACATTGCCGTCGGTCAGTGTAAACGCGTACCGTATAAAGATATCGACTCACATAATGCACTTTTCCGCTGATAGTGACCCAATCCATGCATGGCACCGAGCCAATAGATGCTCGTGAGGTGCTCTGCTCCTTGCCTCAAAGAGGAGGTAGGCGTATGAGGGCGTGATGTCAGCAGGATCCGCGAGATGACCTCCATTGGCTATGCCCCCGCTCCGCGTCGAGCTCCATGGCGCGTCAAGTGTGTGAAGGGCTGGAGCGTCTATCCAGCAGAGCCAATGGCACTCGTCCTCGGAACAGAACAGACTTCCAGACGGTCGCTGGCCGCGGTGAGTACTTCAAGCTGCGGATACCGGCGTTTATCGCAGCTAATACTGAATTGCAGCATTATTGGTTACCTAGACGAGGCCCTCCCGGTGGACTACGACACTGTAGACGAGTTGCTTGCGTCCGAGCAAAAAGACAGAGACTCTACCAAGGAGGCTGCCCTCGACGCGCAGCGACAGCGCGGCACACCAACTAGGAAGTTTCCCCAGGTATGGGCCGGCGAGACGAATAATTCGCAGGGAATATTGTTTGATAGGGCGAAGACCGTCAGAGTCACTCGTGCTGGCTGTGGGTTGGAAGGACGCCCGTCTAGCAAAGAGTATAGCTGATTTAGAGCCCAAAGCGACAGAGTGCAGTCCGACCGACATGCGTGTTGGGAAGACAAGCGAGAGACATCGTCAGTGATTCTCACATTGTCCTTTTCGAACATGGCCGAACTCTGACGCGCAAATGCTCAGGCCGTCTCTCCCTGCTCGTCACGTCGACGTGACGCCGAAATTCGCTGTTGCCTCTCCCTCTCATCTTGTTCTCTATCGGATGCTCCCACCAGGCCGCCTGTTTCTCCAGCGCAAGCTAGACAAGCTGGAAGTTGGTCGCGACTATCGACCCGTCGTCTCACTCGCAGATCAACGGCGCCTTCGGCTACATCCTTTCTGCAAATATCCTCGAAGTATAGGTGCGCCGAATTCACAACGCAGCCAGTTGTGTCGTTGATTTCCTACTGCCTAGCCCCAATGGAATCGCTGTCGTCAATACGGGATGGTCGCCAGCAGGCGATCGTCTCTCGGGCTCACGCCAGCCCGCTTTCACCATAACCTTTGTCTCTCCCACCCTCTACAGGCCAGCCGGCACCGACATCTCTCTGCCCGGGCAGCCCCTTCACGAGAGCGCAAACCATGCGAACGACCCAACATACCCTGGGCGTCTAGTGACTTCCAACTCCATGCGCGACAAGAATCATCCCTCTCTTTCCCAATCTCACGCTCTGCGGACTTTTTTTTTTACGCCAAGCGCCGCGAGTGTCATCTTGCGGTCATCGTCAACCCATGCCTTTGCCCGCCACAGGCGTAGCACAATTTCCTGGCAGTCGCGGCGCTTTTGTCCTCCCAACCCTGGGTCCTGTCTCCTCGCTCGATCCTCATGCTTGCGTAAGTATAGCTGCCTTCTCATCAATGAACTTCGCATAGCCCTCCTTCGAAGAGATGCGTTGCCGCCCCAAAAACTACAAATCAATTGTGTTTCGTCCAGTAGCGATACAGTGTATACCAGCATAGTCTACAGTAACAGCATTTCTTTCACGCCTTCGTATCTAGCGTGTGTCGCTGGCAGAGGACGTTTGCTACTTGTCTAAGGTCCATGTTGATCTACGCTCACTAATCGAGTAATCGCTGTCAACGCGTAAGAGCCGGCCCTAAAGTGATCTCGGCGCACGTGCAAACGGGCGACGCGCTCATTTGGACACAGCGCCAGACTTGCATCTTCCCGCCTTACGCACGCGTCTCCTCCCCCCATCATGTCTGGCTTCGACGCAAATAGGGTGTACAGCGTCTCCACGCCCCAGCGGGCTATCCCTCAGGCGGCTGATTTGCCATCTGAGGCGGAGAAGGCACTGCTAGACTTCATAATGCAGTACCGCGTTGGGGGAGACTTCATCTACAGGTGCGTAGTGAAGAGGCTCCAAGAGTCACTTCTGACTCTCATCTAGAGATAACCTGCGTGCGAACTTGCTTCTCAAGCAACATCTGCTTGAGGTGGACTTGCGGCATGTCGGCTTGTACAACGACGAATTGGCGCACTCGATCCAGGATCGACCCTCAGATGTCTTGCCACTAGTGCGTGATGGTCTCGGGACAGTGGAGGATCAAGACTGACAACGCCGTATAGTTTGAGAACGCAGCGACGCGCGCAGCCCGGTCAATACTCTTCCCCCTCATGAAGCAGTCAGACCAGCAGCAAAACGAAATCATGGAGGAGGCCATCCCCCGCGTCCAGATTACCATTCGCTCCGGACTGAACATGCTGCAATTCCGCGAACTTACCGCCGACGTGATGAGCAAGCTCGTACGCGTCCCCGGCATCGTCATCTCCGCCTCCGTACTCTCCTCGCGCGCGACGAAGCTACACTTGCAGTGTCGATCATGTCGACATGTCCATATTGTATACCCGGCTGCTGGGATTGGTGGCTCCGATAGCGTGCTCCCTCGCAAATGTCTGAACAACGACACGGCTGGGCAACCCAAGGACTGTCCACTCGACCCGTACCTGATTATCCACCCAAAGTCGACGTTCGCGGACCAGCAGACCTTGAAGTTGCAAGAAGCACCAGACATGGTTCCTGTTGGAGAACTGCCTCGGCATCTGCTTTTGTCTGCCGACAGGAACTTGACAGGCAAGGTGGTACCGGGATCTCGCGTTGTCGTGACCGGTATTTTCTCGACCTTCCAGTCCGCTAAGAACGTGAGTTATTGACGCGTCGTTCCTCGCTTGGACTAACTCAACCCGTGCAGAGGAGTAACAACGCGGCGGCCTTGCGACAACCGTACATTCGCGTCGTGCATCTGGAGACGATGTCCGCCGCTGGCGCAGGCGCAGGCTCGAACCCCTTCGGTTTGCAATTCAGCCCCGAAGAGGAGGAAGAGTTCGGCGAGATGGCACGTAGCGAGAACTTCTACGAGCGCTTCGCGAAGAGCGTGGGCCCGAGTATATATGGCAGCTTAGGTATGTTTGAGCACTTTCTTCTAGCTGTGCACCTTCTGAGGCGGCGGGCAGATATCAAGAAAGCTATAACATGCTTACTTTTCGGTGGATCGAAGAAGATTCTGCCCGACGGCATGCGCTTGCGGGGCGACATCAATGTACTCTTGCTTGGTGACCCAGGAACAGCCAAGAGTCAGCTTTTGAAGTTCGTGGAGAAGGTAGAGTCTCCATCCTTCGCTCGACGAACCTGTACTGACCTCGACGTCCTCAGGTTGCACCTATCGCCGTCTACACGTCCGGCAAGGGTTCTAGTGCTGCAGGTCTGACTGCGTCAGTACAACGAGACACAAATACGGTACGTTTTCGCAACTTCGCAAGAAAATCGCCTAAGCTAACATCTATCGTAGCGCGAATTCTACCTGGAAGGCGGCGCGATGGTTCTGGCCGACACGGGCGTCGTCTGCATCGATGAGTTCGACAAGATGCGAGACGAGGACCGTGTTGCCATCCACGAAGCGATGGAGCAGCAGACTATCTCTATTGCAAAGGCCGGTATTACGACGGTCTTGAACTCGCGAACAAGCGTGTTGGCGGCTGCTAATCCCGTCTTCGGTCGCTACGACGAAGGGCGTAGTCCTGGCGAGGTAAGCTCTTCTTGACGACTTTTCGGTGTACTGTTCGCTGATCAATCACAGAACATCGACTTCCAAACCACGATCTTGTCGCGTTTCGACATGATCTTCATCGTGAAGGACGAACACAACGAGCAGCGCGACAAGGTCAGTCTAATTTACTTCGCATGCGAGTTGGGCGTGCTAACGATTTCTTCAGATGATTGCCAAGCACGTCTTGAACATTCACATGAATCGTCCAGGGCAAGACAATGGCGAGGAGATGGGAGAACTGCCTTTGGACAAGATGAGGAGATATATCGCGTATTGCAAGGGGTAGGGGAAGCTGGTACAAGGAGTTGATCCGTTTGCTAACCTATTGCTGCAGCAAATGCGCTCCTCGCCTCTCCGCCGACGCGCAGGACATGTTGAGCAGTCACTTCGTGAGCTTGCGAAAGGAGGTGCAGCAGGTCGAGCAGGACAACAACGAGCGAAGCTCAATCCCCATCACTGTTCGGTAAGTTGCGCGTCTTACCGGCTATGACCGCAATTGCTGATCGCTGCCGTAGTCAACTCGAGGCCATCATCCGGATATCCGAGTCGCTTGCGAAGATGACCCTGTCTCCGGTAGTCAAGAACCACCACGTCGAAGAGGCGATCCGACTCTTCAAGTTCTCCACCATGGACGCCGTCACCGCCGGCTCCGCTGACGGCATGTCGCGCGGCGAGCTGAACGAGGAGATGACCCGCATAGAGAAGGAGATCAAGCGTCGACTGCCCGTCGGTTGGAGCACGAGCTACCAAAGCTTGGTGAAGGAGTTCGTCACGCAGCAGGGGTACTCGAGTCATGCGCTCGAGCGTACTTTGTTCGTGCTGGAGAAGCGGGAGATCATACGTTTCTCGTCTCAGGTAACGTCTGTTCAGCTTTGGGGATGGCAACGTACTGACGCCCTCTGCAGAAGAAGGTCGTGCATAGGGTTGGGGTCTAGCCGCGCATCGCGGCAGATCCTTGTTTCTTGTGTATTGTGTCTGTCGCATTGCTTTCTTGTTATTCCATCTGTTGTACCACAGGTTAGTTATGCGCGTGCAGGGGCAGGGAGGGGATATATTGAGCGCAAGGTGCGTCTACGCCGCTTATCCGACGCGATACAGAAGGCTGCGTAATATCTTTTATCGAGCCCGCCTAGCTCAATCGGCTAGAGCGTCAGACTTTTACGAACAGTAGAAAATCTGAAGGCTGCGAGTTCGACCCTCGCGGTGGGCTTTTTGCTTCACTTGCAAGCGCTTATAAGCCGGGCTACTCGCATGTTTTGCACCCTACCCAACTACTCAACTTTGCAATCCATACGGACAGCTTGCTATGCCAGCCGAATTATGCTCACCGACGTCGTCCATGCAATCCATCATCATCGTGAGAAAGCGTGCTCCTCGCAAGCGTGCCTGCTTGTCCTTTACAGCCATGATGACGGAGGTCCTTAACGACCGCTACTTGCTCGCGTACCGCCACCGATGCTCAGCGAGGATATCGAGGCCATAGGCGTCCTCAAGTTGAATGTGCAGTCAGCACAGATCGTCAAGAGCAGCTTCCGGCAGGGCTTGTCGCCCGAGATCTACGTGAAGGTCTCTAGGTTTCTGGGGGATGAGATCGCGCGGACGAAGTTCTCAAATGATAGGTGAGTATCCCCCTGCTTCTTTGCGCTCTAAGATCTGACGAGGTCGACGTAGCACGAATCCACATTGGATGGAAACGTTGACGATCCTCGTCCGATCGTTTACCGACAGGCTACATCTCGGAGTTTACGACTATCATCGACACGTCAAGCATAAATTTCTGGGCGGAACAGCGCTGGACCTTGCCCCCCTTGAGCATGAACACGCACTGCTTGCAATTAACAGGCCTCTTGTGAAGGACACAAAACCGACTGGCGAAATACTACTGGACGCGTCCTTCCAACCCCTCGCGCCGATCGACTCACACGAGCCCTATACCTGTGTGTATGCCCATCATTCTACCGCAACTGTGGGCTGATAGTCTACAGGGAGTGGCGTCGCGCGCCTTCTCATCATACAAGCTCGCGACTTGAGCGGAGGCGGCCTATCGGAGCCCATCAATGCAAGCGTTCAGATACTCCTGAACGAAGAAGGCAAGCCCGTCTTCCAGACAAGGCCCTTCGTCCAATCCGATGCGCCCGTGTGGCTGGCGAGTCACGAACTGTATTGCGCGGACAGGGAGAGGATGTCCATCACGGCGAGGATCGTGAGCGGGGATCACAACTTGGGTCAGGTAACGATCCGGCTGGACGATCTGCTGGAGGGGAAGGAGAACGGGGTGGAGTGGTGGCCGCTGACTGGCGCGACGAGCGGGCAGTTAAAGATGAGTGCTGTATGGCGTCCGCTGCGAATAGAGGCGTAATCGGTGGGTAATGTCGCTGTGGCTGGACTTCGATGGACACTGTATTATGGACAATGGATGGACTACACGGTGGCGCAATAGCTAGCCACCAGGCTGGCACCGAGGTGATGGACTGGTCGCCAGCTACCAAGCTAGTGGATCGCCGACGAGTGCGTCTGACTCCTTCTACTCTCAAGTTGTCGTAGGTTCGGTCGGAATTCTCAGTTCGAATCGTCCTCAGACAGACTGTCTTCCCGCTCCAGTATCAGTGCCACCCGCTGGACAACCAGGCTGAAGATCTGTGTGAGTCATATGCCGCCTGAGTCGGGCCGGTGAACTGAACAGGGGACTTCGGCGTTTTCTTGCGCTATCTTCCTTGATCATGATCCTACCGTCTGCACACTGCTGCACATGCTTTCCAACCCGAAACGCGGTCAAGATCCAAATATACGCCCCTCATTTGGTCAATAGGACGCGAGTCAGAGCGTAAAGGCACAACTTATGAGCAAGAGGGAGTCAGCGAACATGCCGGCAAAAAGCCAGCACCATATCCTGTGCAGACTTCCACTTGAATACGCCGCAACATCGCTTCATCTCGTCGTTACGACCTGCGACGACCACCAGGGTACTCGCCAGCACTCCGAGGCTCCCAAGTGCCCGTTTAGCCATCGCGTGCTGGACAGGTTCGGTGAGCGGCAAGCGCTCGAAGCGATAAGATAAAACGGCTTGACTCATCCTGCTCTAATTGAAGTACCTGGCGCTTGATTTCACCCCGCACCAGCGCGTTCCTCGGGAAGTCCCATCCTGCCCTTGTTCACGACCTTCATGAGGTCCTTCGGCTGGGAGATCGACGCGTTCACCGCGTCAGGCCTACCGTCAAGTCAGGCCTTCTTCGGGACGTCTGAAGCACCGTACAGTGTACTGAGAGAGTCTGAACTACTGTGCGTGTCTATTCATGGGAAGTAGAGTGATCATTAACCATTACCTCGCACTTAGTACGGCCAGCATACCAGGGGATGCTTGGTACGACACACGTACAGTGCCGGCCTATGTGGCTTTGGCCTCCGCACTCCTTCTCGCCTCGCATGTCGCGTACGCACGCATAAGGGGAACACCCTCCGAAAACAAGGAACAGGCCGAGGACATCACCACCACCCCCACATCCTCGTTCAAAGACCATGTCGCCCGCGTTGGTGGTACGGCTACCTTCGCCTATAGATTCCTGCGGCTGGTGTGCACCATCGCACTGCTCGTCCTCTCAGCGTCCTTCCCCGCCGATCGCTTACTTGCCTACATTGCGCCCATCGTCACGTACGCGTATGCCAGTGCATTGTCTCTCGGATCCCTCGCCGGAGGTGCTTCCGTTCGGGGTCTCTTCGCACGGCACGCGACATTGGTCCTCCTCGCTACTTGCGCCGTTTACGTTCACCGTGACATTTGGCCTCTGGCGACGTATACTCTCAAGCCGCTCGATGAAGCTGAAGGCCCCATCTTGTGGGTGAAGCTCGCGCTCCTGTTCGTAGCCGGTCTTTTGGTACCTCTCTGTATGCCGAGGCTGGAGATCCCTGCGGGTGGCGAGGTATGGTAGCGTTCATCTAATTGTTCGCGCATCCGTGGTTCTGACAGCGCTCGTAGACCGTAAATCCGGAGCAGACTGCGTCTTGGTTGTCCATCGCGACCTTCGCTTTCATCGATGGTATCGTATGGAAAGCTCAGAAGCAGCCGCACCTTCGGCCCGCTGATATGCCTGTGCTGGCCGACTACGATCGTGCAGTGCCCCTCAAGGAGAAGGCTTTCAAGGTGAGTGCATCGCGTACTACTTTTCTGGAATCAAGTCGCTCATGGCATCTCAGCATATGGATCTCTTCGCTGGCGCGAAAAGGCGGCATATCATCTGGAATCTGCTCCGTGTCTTCCGGAAGGAGTACTTCTTGATGGTTGTCCTTATGATCACATACGGCTGCCTTACCTTCTCGGCGCCTTTGGGTATCTATAACCTCCTCAGGTATGACTGAGCGAAATCATCAATGCCTTCTACTCACCCATCCCCCAGCTACTTCGAGACCGGAGGCGAAGGTGCCACAATCCGTCCTTGGTTCTGGGTCATCTGGCTCTTTGTCGGACCATCGCTCATGACGGTTGCATGGAACGGCTACTTGTACACGTCAACGCACAATCTCGCCCAGGCGCACACCATCATCGTGCAGCTGCTGTACGAACACGCTCTGCGCATTCGGATGAAGGCGGAGACTCCGACTAGCGCTCCTTCTCGTGCTCCCAGCCCGCCCGCGCCGGACTCGCCGGAAGACGGCGCCGACACCGCCAGCGTCAGCTCGTCGGAGAACACCCAGACCAGCACGACGGTCGTTCAGAGCGCTGCGTCGACGAAGGACAAGAAGGCTAGCGAGGAGACGCAGTCCTCGTCCCAACACCTCGTAGGCAAGATCAACAACCTTGTGACGACCGACCTTGCGAACGTGACTCTGGCGCGCGACTTCATCATTCTGTTCATCGTGCCAGTGCAGATCGCCATCACTATCACCTTCTTGTACAAGATCATCGGCTGGAGGTGCGTAAAGCGGTCTATTGTATGTTGCTGCAAGCCAACAGGTTTACAGCGCTTTCGTGTCGTTGGCCACCATCATCCTCATGTTGCCGTTCCCAACGTGGATCGCCAAGAAGATCCAGCAAACGCAGCAGGAGCGCCTCAAGCGCGCTGACGGCCGTGTGCAGCTGGTATCGGAGACGATGACGGTCATCCGCATGGTCAAGCTGTTTGGCTGGGAGAAGCGGATGCTGGATAAGGTAGACCAGAAACGCGAGCAAGGTAAGCACTTAATTTTTTCCATGATGATTCGTAAGCTCAACGACTTCGAAGAGATGACCTGGCTCTTCCGTCGTCGCATCCTCAACTTCTCTAATCGTATCTTCGCGTGAGTGGACGGTGCAACGCGCCACAACCGGGTCTTAATGTCTTTCCATAGCATGATCTCGCCTCTGATCACTATGGGTGTGACCTACATGACCTAGTAAGCTCGCTTTTTCTAACCGTACAAGCATTTACTGACATCCTCGGCAGCGTAAGTCCAATGCGGGAATACATTGGACTCGAACTGACACTGGCTTAGACGATTTTCATGAAGAAGACCTTGAATGCGTCGATTGTGTTCAGTACCATGTCGGTCTTCGACCGTCTGCAGGAGTACCTCTTCATGGCCACCTTCGAGTTGACGGATGCCATCTCCGCCAAGGTCTCTGCCGATCGTATCAATGACTTCTTGCAAAACGTATACATGCACGATCTCCATTTTCCACGACCTGCGACTGACGATCTTGCAGGCTGAGCTCCTTGACGAGTACGCTCCGAAGCACCCAGAGGCGACCTTCTTCCAACCTAGCGAAGACGATGACCGCAAGGACAAGATCGGTTTCAAGAACGCGACGTTCGCCTGGTCCGACGATACGGGCGGCTCCCTGACGCCGTCGAAGCGCAACTTCCTATTGAAGATCGAGGGAGAGGTCCTGTTCAAGAAGGGTGTTGTCAACTTGATTGTCGGTCCTACTGGTGCGGGAAAGACGAGTTTGCTCATGGCGCTGCTCGGTGAGTAGGTATGTTGGCTTGTGATCAGTCAACTCACGTTTGACAGGCGAGATGCACTTCATACCATCGGTCCCGGATTCCTGGTACAACTTGCCTAGAGAAAATGGAGTGGCCTACGCAGCGCAAGAATCTTGGGTCTTGAGCGACACCATTAAGGTAAGCGCATGGCGGGCATACACCTTACCGTTTGCTGACCGCAATCGCAGAACAACATCATCTTTGGCGCGCCGTGGGACGAGGAGCGGTACAAGAAGGTTCTGTACCAGTGCGCTCTTGAGCGCGATCTGCAGCTCTTCGATGCTGGTGACAACACTGAAGTCGGCGAGAAAGGTAGAGTTCTGCACCTTGGCCAACAGTGGTCAACGCTGACAGTATTCGACAGGTCTTACTCTGTCCGGTGGACAGAAGGCTCGTATCACTTTGGCCCGCGCAATCTACTCGTCTACTGAGGTCCTTCTTCTGGACGACATCCTCGCGGCGCTTGAGTGCGTGTTGCCATGTCAGAATTCATGCCTAAGCTGATGATTTGCCAGTGTCCATACGGCGAAGTGGATCGTGGACAAGTGCTTGGTCGGCGATCTTGTCAAGGGTCGTACGGTTATCCTTGTCGTGCGTTCATTCCTCATGAAGTACGAACGAGCCATGACACAATTTCTACAGACTCACAACGTTGCTCTCACCCGTCCCATCGCTGCCTACGCCGTGGCTCTGCACACCGACGGCTGTGTCTCTTCTCACGGAACCACCCAAGAGGTCTTTGCGCACGAGCCAGAACTCGTCCAGGAAGAGAAAGAGGAACAAGCTGCCATCGAGAAGGCCGAGGAAATAGTGGACGACTCCGCTACACCCGAGGACCACGCTGCCCCAAAGAGCGACGGAAAGCTGATCGTAGCCGAAGAGATTGAGACCGGCCATCTGAGCTGGAGCGCGCTCAAGCTTTACCTTTCGGCAATGAGCGGCGACCACCCGTACATCTTCCTGCTCGCCTTCTTGGTCGGCATCCTCATGGTTCAGTCCCTCTTCGTGTCCATCACCTACTACCTAGGCTGGTGGGCGTCGCAGTACGAGACGCATGATCCCGCAGAGGTTGACCCACTTTAGTGAGTCCCGCACGACCTAATACACTGTCTGCGATGCTAATGACCTCTTTTCTAGCTACCTGGGCTTCTATGCACTCATCGTCATTGTTTGCGTCCTCATGAACGTCGTGGTCGTCGTATTCTTCACGGTGGCGGCCCTTCGGGCATCGCGCAGGCTCCACTACAGGCTCATCGAGTCGATCTTGGGCAGCACCCTCAGGTGGTTGGATGTCACACCGACGGCGCGAGGTATGCACTTCCGTTATCCTGTTGACCGTGATTGACGTTTTGCAGTCATCACCCGTTGCACGCAAGATATCCGTTCTAGTATGTGGGCCTCTAGAATTCAGATGTACTGATTCTGACAAGGCTCTCTTCATAGTGGACGACACCGTCTCGCACATGTTCTACCTGTTCTCCGAGACCACCGTCACGATGATTGCGAAGCTCATTGCCGTCTGCCTCATGACTCCGATCTTCCTGCTCATGGGCGCTATCGTCTTCATGATGGGTGGTTTCCTCGGTCAGATGTACATCAAGGCGCAGCTGTCGGTCAAGCGAGAGTCGTCGAACGCGAAGGCGCCTGTGCTCGGACAGTATGTGCAGATTGTTTAATGCGCTTCTTGGCCTTGCTGACACGCACCTCATAGCTTCAGTGCTACGATCGCTGGACTAAGTGCGTTCGCAAACATCTGGTTTAGATATCAGTACTGACTCCCTACAGCGTCCATCCGCGCTTACGGTGTCCAAGAACGCTTCAAGAACGAGTCCATGAGTCGCCTGGACAACTACATGCGCCTTGCGCGTCCGCTGTACAACCTGAATCGCTGGGTGTCCGTCCGCATCGAGACCCTGGGGTCGATCCTGGCTGCCTCGCTTGGTGCTTTCTTGCTGTGGGAGAAGAGTGCACGCGGATCGTCGCAGACTGGCTTCGCTCTCAATATGGCGGTCGGCTTTAGCGAGCTCATCCTGTTCTGGGTGCGCCTCGGAAACGAGTTAGAGATCGAGGGGAACAGCTTGGAGCGTATCGGCCACTACCTCAACATCGAGCAAGAGCCCAAGGCCACGGAAGACGGCAAGCCGCCCGCCTACTGGCCCGCTAGTGGCTCCCTGAAGGTCGAGAACCTCTGCGCTCGGTACTCCAAGGATGGTCCGCTGGTCTTGAAGAACATCAACTTCGAGGTCACTTCCGGTCAGCGTATCGGCGTCGTCGGTCGCACGGGATCGGGAAAGAGCTCCTTGACGTTGTCGTTGTTGCGTTGCATTCCGACGGAGGGCGCGGTCTACTACGATGGTCTGAATACGTCGAACGTCAACTTGGATGCCTTGCGCTCAAATATTACCATCATCCCGCAGATGGTGCGTGCGCGTTACGTGCATCGTGATGCGGTTATTGACCTCTTCACAGCCCGAGCTCTTGAGCGGGACGCTCCGCGAGAACCTGGATCCCTTCGACCAGTATGATGACGCGGTTTTGAACGATGCGCTACGTTCGGCGGGTCTGTTTGCATTACAGAGTGACATGGACGAGGGCCGCATCACATTGGACAGCGCCATCGCGAGCGGTGGGAGTAACTTGTCCGTCGGCCAGCGTCAGATCTTGGCTCTCGCCCGTGCCATCGTCCGCGGAAGCAAGTTGCTCATACTCGACGAAGGTAAGGTCCTTGCTCTTCATGCAGCTGGCGGTTGCTCACAGTCATCTTGCAGCAACGTCCGCGATCGACTACAAGACGGATAATATCATCCAGGAATCGTTGCGACAGAACTTGAAAAACGATGTGACGCTCATCACGATCGCTCATCGGCTGCAGACCATCATGGACGCAGACAAGATTGTGAGTGAGCACCTGTCTAGCGGAATGCGTTGCTCATGCAGTCGTTTGCAGCTGGTCCTCGACGCTGGTCGCATTGTAAGTGGTCTGTGCGACATACACAGGATCATAGGCTGACCATGTCCTCACAGGCTGAATTCGACAGCCCCGCTGAGCTGCTCAAAAAGGAGGGTGGGCGACTGAAGGCGCTCGTGGACGAGTCCGGGGATAGGGCTACCTTGTACGCGATGGCGGAAGGGAAGGCTCGGGTATAGACTCGGACTATATATTGCTTGATCTTATAGATGCTACGGACTAGGTACACATAGGGCCGATTGCTGCCTTCAATAAACACTGATTTGGGAAAGGAAACAGGCTTACTTGTGGTGGCGTGGGAATTGCGACTCGCTGTGATGCAGCGTGCCGACTTCGCGTATTGTCTTCGTCGTCCTCGCCGTCGATCACAGCGCTGGCATTCCTTCCAACACGGAGTGTCGTCGATGAGCCATGTTTCATGGCCGGGACCAGCGCCGCCTTACCCAGTCGAGTCTGATGCAACACGACGACCATCACATCAAAGACCTCTTACCTCCGGAAATCATGAAGTTCCCCGCGCGGCCAGTAGGCAATAAGCTCAGATGCTATATAGCAATCCGTTGCGGACGATGAAGGTTTCCGCTAGTCCCCCAACGCCTTGTCCATTCTGCCACGATGGAGGGTCGACTTGCGCAGACCCATTTTGATGCGCCATGGGCAGACCAGGCTGCCTTCAGTAGTCTGCTAGATGTGGCCTGGTTTACGACGCCTGACAGCTTGTGCGCTCATACTTCCTCTGCCTTGGATAGCCCACTCACCCTTCGGTAGCTCCATCACAAGCACCGGCGACGATGTCTGGCGTGATTCCAGAGTCGTTCCTTCGTATCTTGCTGCCGCGTCTGCCGCATTACTTGCCCTCCACTCCACGATCCATTACTGGCGCTCAAGACGCACTCCCAGCGATGATCATGCGGAAGAAACACCGTCCGGCTTTACCCCACGTCTGAAGCACTTTGTCGCTCGACGCGGTGGTTGCACAATCTTCTCCTACAACCTCATTCGCTTCCTGGGTGCCATCACTCTGATGGCGCTGTTCATCGCCTCACCTCTCCCCGACAAGCGCGTACAGCTTGCGTCCATCCTAACAACTGCGTACATCGCCTTCTTGACCTGTTTGAACACATTTACGACTGGATGGACGAGCAAGATCGCTTCCCGTCACGCGACTGTGCTGCTTTTGATCTTCTCTGGCGTGTACTTCTACCGTGATCTCTTCCCGCTGGCCACCTATACGCTATCACCTCGAGATGAGGCAGAGGGCGACTTCCTGTGGGGTAAGCTTGCTCTCATGTTCTTGACGGGCATCGCGGTGCCGGTGTCCATCCCGCGGATATACACTTCGGTGGACCCGGAGGTAAGGCCTTCATTTCATCGTCGAACTCTGGCTCATGTCTGTCCAGCACCCTCAGTCGGAGACGGCCCCCGAGCAGACGGCATCGATCCTCTCCCTAGCCACCTTCTCGTACATGGATTGTGTACTGTGGAAAGCGCAGAAGGTCGCGCATATGACGAAGGAGGACCTGCCTCCTAACGCCGACTTCGACTACGCCGCCAACCTGAAGAAGAGGGCGTTCCCTGTATGTTTACAGTCACCCTCCTCGTACGCCCTCTGACCAATGCCCTTTAGCATCTCGACAAGTTCTCCGGCGCGAAGGACCGTCACATCATCTGGAACCTGCTCCGCGTCTTCCGCGTCGAGCTCGCCACTATGACCGCCAGCATGCTCTTCTACGGTGTCATGACCTTCGCCGCGCCCCTTGGCATCTTCAACCTGCTCAGCTACTTTGAGACGCACGGCGAGGGCGCAACCATGCGCCCGTGGTTCTGGATTATGTGGCTCTTCATCGGCCCCTCCCTGATGTCGCTCGCGCTCAACACCTTCCTCTACATCTCGACGCACAACTTCGCGCAGGCGGACAGCATGATTACGCAGTTGCTTTACGAGCACGCGTTGCGTATCCGCATGAAGGCCGACTCCGCTGGGTCGTCGATGCCGTCGGAGGCACCACAGAAGGCTCCCTCTGCTGCGTCGAGCGAGGCTGGTGAGGACGAGGAGACTGTCGGAGACGCGGCGTCGATTGAGACGCGCACGGTTGCTGCCAACGAGGAGCCGGCGAAGGAGACCCAAAAGGAGGACAACGGCCAGCACATCGTCGGCATGATCAACAACTTGGTCACCACCGACTTGGCAAACGTGACAGCGGCTCGCGACTTCGTGTTGCTGTTCATCGTCCCCTTCCAGATCACCATCACCATTGCTTTCCTCTATGTGATCATTGGCTGGGCGTAAGTGACCCTTTCTTCTGTCCTTGCGCGATAGCTGACGTCGTTCATAGCGCTTTCGTCTCGTTCGTTACCATCCTCGCCATGATGGTCGTGCCCGGATGGATCGCCAAGCAGATCCAGGTTGTCCAGACTGAGCGCTTGAAGAAGGCGGACGCGCGCATCCAGCTTGTCTCCGAGACGATGAACGTCATCCGCATGATTAAGCTCTTCGGCTGGGAGAAGACCACGCTAGGCAAGATTGACGACCGGCGCGAGGAGGGTGAGTGGACTCGGGATGCACTGCTGGCACTGTCTCACATTGTCATCAGAGCTCACCTGGCTCTGGCGTCGCCGGCTCTTGAACTTCGGAAGCCGCATGTTCTCTTTCACCTCACCGTTGATCACCATGGGCACGACGTACAGCTGTTACACCCTCTTCATGGGCAAGGAGCTCAACGCCTCTGTCGTTTTCTCGACGATGGCTCTCCTCGACCGTCTGCAGGAGTACCTGTACATGACCAGCTTGGAGCTTACCGCCGCTATGTCTGCCAAGGTCTCCGCCGACCGCATCAACGACTTCCTCAAGAACACCGAGCTGCTCGATGAGTACTGCGCGGAGTCAAAGGATGCGGCGACACAGCCTCTGGCCGTGGTTGAGGAGATGGAGCGCGCGGATAAGATCGGCTTCCGGAACGCCAAGTTCTCATGGTCGTCGGGCGACGCGCACCGCGGTACGAGCTCGCCGGCCAAGAGCGGCTTTACGCTCTCCGTCGATGGCGAGGTCACGTTCAAGCCCGGTCAGGTCAACCTCGTCGTCGGTCCCACCGGCTCGGGCAAGACCAGCTTGCTCATGGCGCTCCTCGGCGAGATGCACTTCGTCCCCACCGTCCCCGACTCCTGGTTCAGCCTCCCGCGCGAGGACGGCGTCGCATACGCAGCGCAGGAGGCCTGGGTGCTCAACGACACGATCAAGAACAACGTCATCTTTGGGTATGCCTACGACGAGGACCGCTACAGGCGTGTCATTGAAGCGTGTGGCCTGGCTCGCGACCTCGAGCTCTTCGGTGCCGGTGACCAGACGGAGGTCGGCGAGAAGGGTCTGACGCTCTCGGGTGGCCAGAAGGCGCGCATCACACTCGCTCGTGCGATCTACTCTCCGGCGAAGATCCTGCTTCTGGACGACATCCTCGCGGCGCTCGACGTGCATACTGCAAAGTGGATCGTCGAGAAGTGCTTGCGTAGCGAGTTGGTGAAGGGCCGGACGGTCATCTTGGTCACGCACAACATCGCTATGACGCGTTCGGTCGCGTCGTATGTGGTCTGCCTCCACGTCGACGGTTCGATCTCCTCGCACGGCGCCCCCTCCGACGTTTTCGCGCACGAGCCGGAGCTTATTAAGGAGGAGCTGGAGAAGGAGCACGAGAAGGAGGTTGAGGAGGAGAAGGCTGAGGCTGCACCCGCTGCTGCCGCGCCTGCTCAGGAGGCGGGCCCTGCGGAGCCTGTGTCCGACGGCAAGCTCATCTTGGCGGAAGAGGTCGAGGTAAGTCTCCAACGTCTTTTGCTTCTGTACTCTCGTTGACTAGCGATTAGACTGGTCACATCAGCTGGGGCGCCTTCAAGCTCTATCTCGCGGGCATGAGCAACGAGCACCCGTACATCTTCTTCCTGTTCTTCCTCCTCGGCATGGGCATGGTCCAGACGACCGTCGTCTCCATCACCTGGTTCCTCGGACACTGGGCGTCCCAGTACGACACGCACGACCCCTCCGAGGTCAAGCCTCTGTACTACCTCGGTCTATACGGTCTCATCGTTGTCGCTGCCGTCGTCATGAACTGCATCGTGTACATCTGCTACACCCTCGCCGCCCTCAAGGCCTCCCGCGCCATTCACACCAAGCTCCTCGAGAGCATCCTCGGCAGCACCCTCCGCTGGCTCGACATCACGCCCACCTCCCGCGTCATCGCGCGCTGCACGCAGGACATCCGCTCCATCGACGACGGCGTGCAGAACCAGCTCTACCTCTTCTGCGAGAGCACGGTCACCATGATCGCCAAGCTCATCGCCGTCGTGGTCATGACGCCCATCTTCCTGCTCACCGGCGCGATCGTCTTCATGATTGGCGGCTTCTGTGGCCAGGTGTACATCAAGGCGCAGCTGTCGGTGAAGCGCGAGTTGTCCAATGCGCGCGCGCCGGTTCTTGCGCACTTCGGGACGACGATCTCGGGCTTGCCATCGATCCGTGCGTACGGTGTCGAGGAGCGCTTCAAGGCAGAGTCGATGCACCGCCTCGATGGATATATTCGCCCTGTCCGCAACATGTACAACTTGAATCGCTGGATCTCGGTGCGGGTGCAGAACTTGGGTGCGCTGCTCACGGCATCGCTTGCGGCCTACCTGGTCTACGTTCAGGGCGCTCGCAGCTCGTCCTCTACCGGTTTCTCGCTCAACATGGCCGTCGGCCTGAGCGAGCTCATCCTCAACTGGGTACGCATTGCGAACGAACTCGAGGTTGAGAGTGAGTGCAATTCTTTCACATTGGTATCGGATGAGATGATCTGACAACGGTCTGCAGGCAACAGTCTGGAGCGTATTCGTGGTTACCTCGACGTCGAGCAGGAGCCCAAGCCCACCCAGCAGGGCAAGCCTCCCGCGTACTGGCCGTCCAGCGGTGAACTGCGCGTCGAGAAGCTCTGCGCCAAGTACTCGGTCGATGGCCCGAAGGTGCTGAAGGACCTCAGCTTCGACATCAAGTCTGGCCAGCGCGTCGGCGTCGTCGGACGTACGGGCTCCGGCAAGAGCTCGCTCACCTTGTCGCTCCTTCGCTGCATCCCTACCGAGGGCAAGATCTACTATGACGGTCTCGAAACGCACGCCGTCAATCTCGACTCGCTGCGCTCGAACATCACGATCATCCCTCAGGTGCCCGAGCTGCTCGCTGGTTCATTGCGCGAGAACCTCGACCCCGCTGGCGAGCATGACGATGCAGCGCTGAACGACGCACTGCGCTCTGCAGGCCTCTTTGCTCTTCAAAGCAACATGGACGAGGGCCGCATCACGCTCGACAGCACGATTACGAGCGGAGGTAGCAACTTGTCCGTCGGGCAGAGGCAGATCCTCGCTCTTGCTCGCGCACTCGTACGCGGGAGCAAGGTGCTCATTCTCGATGAGGCGACGTCGGCGATCGACTACCAGACGGACAACATCATTCAGGAGTCGCTCCGGAAGAACCTGCCCGCCGACGTGACGCTGATCACTGTCGCGCATCGTTTGCAGACGATCATGGACTCGGACAAAATTGTGAGTTGCTTCTTGTCTTCCTACTCCATGCAACTGACAGTTCCGTAGATGGTGCTTGACGCTGGCCGATTGGTCGAGTTTGCGAGCCCGCGAGAATTGCTAGGGAAGCGTGGTGGCATCCTGAAGTCGCTTGTGGACGAGTCTGGGGACAAGGATAAGTTATATGCGATGGCTGGATCAGCATAAAGGAGGAGCATTGCTATCGATTCTGGAGTCGTTCGTTGATACATGTAATATACCTGCACCTACTTATTTTATTTACTTGCCGCATCCATATTATACGAGGCGTTACTGCCAATGACAGTTTCTTGCGCAAACGATCGTACGGTCTGCCAATGTGCCGTGGTCGTAGCGAATCAGCTGCACTGGCCTGTTCACCCCACACGTCCATCGACGAGTCGGCTCAGATTGCCACAATGTCATGGGCGCCCGGTGGGAAGCTTCCAAAAGGAGAAAGCTGCTATCACCGGAAGCAACGCGGAAGCATCCTGTTGATCGCCGCTTGATCTCGATAACCCATGTCGTCTACTCCTGCTGCTGCTCTCGCCCTCTACAGCGCATTCATCGATTTGCCACAATGCTCAACAGCAGACCGGTCGGCCTCCGCGATGCTGTTGAAGAACCGCCTCTCCGCACGCAATACCTGCCATGACCCGCCGTTGCTAACACAAAACACAGCCTGCCTCATGGCTACCAGCACCCCGGGCGCTGTTCAAAGCGGGTGACATAGGCCTCGATAAGTGCCCCACTTCTCGCTACTGAATTGACAATGTGCTCGTCATCAGCATGAGGCGTCGTCGAAGCCTGCAAGAAGCAGTACCTTTGTGACCCTTCTGGATCACAATGCCACGCCCCTCTTGACATACGCAGGCTTTGACCTGGGGTGGGGGCAGGTATAATACGGCGGCGCTTTGTACGGGGAGACCTCCCTATACTTCCCAACTAAAGTTGAGAAAGACATCGAGTCTATCGCTTCCAGAAAGCCAAGCGTCAATTCACTCTCCATTTCACACATCCAGAGATGTCCATCCAGACTGCTCCTGCTTCCACCACCTTTGCCGCCTCTCCCGAGAACTTTGGCCTGAAGCGCAGCTTAAACGCAAGCCCGCGCACTCAGAACAACCAGACCATGGACCCCGAATCCATCGCAGACTCCTTGGCCGCCATACACCTTGACGGTACCAAGATTCAGTCGCAACTCGCCTCGGGCGCCAACACGATCCCCCTTGGCTCTCGTAGCAACAAGCCTCCCCTCAAGGATGTCACCGTGAGCTTACTCGCGGCCCTGGGGGAAGGGATTTAGCTGACGATCCATGTAGAATCACCTAGCTGATGCGGCGCCTGTGGCTGCCTTGCCCTTCTCAATCACTGGAAATCACTCCGGCCCATATGCCTCCTCGCAGAACACCATTGCCACACGCCCTGTCCCCACCAGCGCATTCATCACCAATCCTAATGCAATGGTCGTGCGCCGCAGCGCCTTCCCACCCATGCAGGCTAGCGCGCGCCCTCCTACCCACACCTTCGTCAACCCAACCCAGCCCTCTGTCCAGGCCAGCGCACCTGCGTTGCAGGTACGTGCTTCTCTCTTATGCTACGTACTCTTACTCACTTTGCCACAGAAGCCCTCCACCATCGCCAGCGCCTTCAACTGCAACCCCAACGCCTTCGCCGCCGCCTACAACGCGCACATCCCACGCTTCAACTTCAACTTCAACCCCTCCCCCTCCACAGCCAGCGCGTTCGGGTTGCCGGTATGTGTGCATTGCTAATGCACATCGTGCCGTCTCTGACTCTCGAGCTTCGCTCAGGCTCAGAGCACCTGGGGCGCTGTCACTAACATCCACGATGACGAGCCCATGGACGTCGACGACCCGTGGGCCATGGAGATCTGCCTCCCGGACCCCGACGCGATGGACACCTCGCCGAACAGCGAGAACTATACCGTTCCGTTCTTCCCATACCACGGTCCTCAAGACTTTGTGGCGCCGCAGTTTGGACGCCTGTTCCAGCCGTTCGTACCCCCACCGCTGCCTGAGCCGACGCACGCAAATGCGTACAATGCTCTGAGGCAACTGGACTCGTCTACTGCTGCCATGCACGCCTCGTCCATTCGTCCGGAGCTCTACTCTACTCCTCCTCGTCAGCTTGCCTCTGCTCCTCTTGACGAGTCCCTGCTGCCGCGCTTCTCCGAGCCCATCATGGACGAGCTCGTCCAGCGCTACCCGCACTCGCCCGACGCCGTCCTCGCCGACAAGAAGCGCAAGCGCATGACGTTCAAGACCGCCGCCCAGCGCGAGGCCGAGGCGAAGCAGGCTCGCTATAGTGCGCAGCTCAAGGCTGAGCGCAAGAAGCTTCATCGTCGGTCGGTCGCCTCTGTCGCGTCGAAGCCCGAGAGCCCGAGCAAGCAGTCGCACGCAGACCACGAGCGCGTCGAGGTGCCGGCTTGCATGCTCCCGGAGAAGACGAGGAGAACGCTGGCTGAGATGAAGAAGACCTCAGCAACAAAGACGAAGTCAAGCGAGTCGTCTCGTCGATGCGACCTGACGAAGATGGGCAGCCGCCTATTGGAAGCTGCATGCTCTGCGCCGCGGTCCTTGGTTGGTTTCTTGTAAGACTGTTACCGGATTGGACTGCCTGATTTTCTGTATTTTCCTGTTTTCGCTCATTTCCTCTGCATCTCTCATCCTCTCTATCACGGTTGTGTTCTTTGTCTCTCCGCATCCTTGATACCCTTACTCTACCCTAGCATGGACCTGACCTTTTTCTAATCACCTTTTAGTAGTTGTAGTCGGACTGTACCTTTTTCTTCTTAGCCCTTCAGAAATCAACCACATCTTGTGCTGCATCTCTGAGATACTTCAAGGCCAACGGTCCTTTTGAATGCTCAAGTTCATCGTCTCACCGAAAGGTAAAAAAGATTGAGAGGAGAGTGGAAAAAGGTCCAGTTCGCAAGTCAGAATCCCGTGTGATAACCGCTACACTACTTGATACTAGACCGTGCAAATCAATTCGGTGAAAGGCTCTATGTATAGCATGTCGTAGGCACAATGGATGACTTCCCGTAAGGAATTTCCGCAAACCGCGTCCGCAAATATTCAAGCTCCGAAGGTCAAATTCGTTTGCGGAGAGTTTGCGGACGAGGCTGCTTCCCGTAAGCGCCCTGGACCAGCACCGCTGCCGATATCAGGTGACAGATCAGTTCACGTGCCCTGCATTTCCCGCGCTCGCCGCCGTCTCTGTCGAACGTCGAATATCGCATCCCCTCTTTCAGAAGACGTACTTGGGCAGCGCGCGGCGTATGTATCTACACTCTATATAGTGTCAGAACCGTGTCTAATCCAGAAAATGAAAGATTTCGCCATGAACATCAGTGATCTCGCGCTTATCGCGTCCGAGGAAGACGAAGACGACGAATTTCTCGCGCGGGGCGCCTTGCTGCTCTCCGTGCTCGAAGGAATAAATGCAGCACGCCTCGCTCGCGCCTCTCGGCGCTCCCAATCCCGTCTGTACTTGCGACGAGCCGAGCTAATGCCAGAGCCTCGCGTTGATTCACCCTGGCAAAGACTCTGGATCAGCCAGAGCGATCGCGCGTTCATCACGACGATGGGCTTCGACGTGCAGACCTTCCGCGATATATTGGAAGGGCCTGGCCGGTTTGGAGAGCGATGGGAGTCGATCACAATCCCGCGTGGAGATGTCTCGTCCCGCGGGCGACCGCGCCTTGGTGCAAGATCGTTGGATGCTGCCGGAGCTCTCGGTCTTGTGCTGCACTACTACGGTTCTGCTATGCGTGAGACATCTCTGCAGCAGATCTTCGCTCTTGTCCCAACGACCGTATCTCGATATCTCGCATTTGCAAAGGAGGCCCTCCTGAACACACTCCGCTCGATGGACGACGCAGAGATACGCATGCCGGAGGATCTGGCCGAGTATCAGGCCTACTCTGAGCTTATTTCCGAACGACATCCAGAGCTGTACGGCGCGTTTGGAACAATTGACGGACTTAGCCTTCCGCTTGAGGTCTCCGACGATCCTGAGATGGAACACGCAACATACAATGGCTGGAAAGCCAATCATTGCGTGAACAATGTGCTCGTCTTCGCCCCAACAGGTACTCACAGTTGCTCCTAGCCTTCGTTGGAGAGCTGACTCTCTCATAGGTGTTGTAATCAATGCAGTCCTGAACTGCCCGGGCAGCTGGCACGACTCGCACGTAGCTCGCCCCATATTCCACGATTTATACTGGATCACACCGACCGGCTTCTACCTCGTCGCGGATACTGCGTTCCCTCGCGGTGATCGCTCGATCAACGGAAAAATCCGCGCGCCACTGAAGACCAACGATAACATTGCCGCGGCCACGCCATCTGAAGTCAGTCGCATCTTGGCGTTCGACCGCGTGCTGGTGTCCTATCGGCAGTCCGTGGAGTGGGGGATGCGCACTATACAGGGATCATTCCCTCGCTTGCGCGTGCCGTTGCCCATCGAGCCGGTTGAGGATCGGCAATGTATTTTGGAGACGTGTGTCCGTCTATTGAATGTACGGGCCAAGCGTGTTGGAATCAGTCAGATCAGGAGTGTATACAACCCTATATGGCGAGCATCTGAGGATGAACAGCTATGGAATAATTTGGGCCAGTTGATGTTCTCCGAGATACGTTCGAGAGACCGTGTATCCCAATTTCATTTATCCATTGTACAGACATGACAATACATTATATATTCTACAATGTAGGCCCAGAAGGGGCCAATACATACAGGCTACATATATTTACAACATAAGTAAAGGTTGATGTAGTCCAACTGCAGTTCTCTGGGAGAGAACATCAAGGTCCAAAGGTATGTACAGAATACAAACATTACACTACGATGGCTACGATAATGCTGCATCAGCAAGGATATCGAGAGAGTCCTTTGACTTGGGGAACAGTGACCCCAGAGGTGGTGGTGTCGAAGGCCCGGTGCGTAATGGGGCAGGCGACGGGGAGGACGACGAAGATACGGCCTGGTGGTACATGGTCCAGCGGCCTGCCTGACGCGGAGAAGGGGATACAGTGGAGACCCGGTGGTGATGGGAGCGGTGATGACGACGATGGTGAGGAGGTGAGGGGCTGATAGAGCCGCTGCGTGAGGTCGAGTGGTGGCGGTGATGACCGTGCTGCTCCGTGCGCATGAGCTGGACCATCTCGAGCTTCATCTCGGCTGCATCAGCACGACGTCGCTCGAGATCAACCTTCTCACGCAACGAGTCGTTCACTCGACGCTCGTCAGCCAGCTGGGCCTGCAGAGCGGAGACTTGCATGAGCTCGCCGTGCTGAGCCATGCGACGCTCATCACGCTCGTACATGACCTGCGGGCTGAAGGCACCCTTGATGTCGTTCAAGGCCTCGCGCGCGGCGACATTCGCGCGAGTGACACGCGGCTTCGCCTCCACGGTGTGCGTGAGCTTGTAGTTACGAGCGACGGTGATGGCGGGCTTGTTGTCGTGCGTGGGAGAGGCGGGGCGACGCGTCGAGGGACCGGCGGGAGCGGAGGCGGTGATGGTCTCATCCTCGTCCTCATCGGACATGGATATGACCTCGTCGGTGACAGGCACGCCGGCCTCGCGGTCGTGGACTGCAAAGGAGACAGTACTCGCCCTCTCATTGATCAACTCGTCGATCTCCTGGGCACGGATGTACGTCTCCTTCTTGACGCCCTTGCCGGTAGGCTTGACGCCGTTCGCAGCCTTTAGAAGCTGGGGAGATGTCAGTTACCGTTGCATAAGAATGAGCGTGAGGCCCAACTAACCTTGTCCCACATACCCTTGACACTCTTCTCGGTGCGGATAGGCCAGTTGTTGCGGCGGCAAACCTTCTCGTACTCGATGGCGACTGGCGTCCAGGAGCCGATGGGGCGAAGGACCTCGACGATGTCCATCACCGCATTGAGCTCCTCGTCGCGGTACGTGAGACCACGCCCGCTAGAGATCGCGGGTGCGTTGGGCAGCTGCGAAGCAGGCGCGGCGGTTGCTGACTTCCGCGCACGCTTCGCGGGGCGAGTCGTCACCAGCGGCGGAGCAGGACGCTTACCCAATGCTTTCGCAGAGGGCAGAGGCGCTGCCGAGCCCGGGTCCTCCGGAAACTCGTCGTCGGATGGGGCAGCAGGTGGAAGGTCGGGAGGAGGCGAGGGTGGCTTGGCGGGAGGAGGGTGAGGACGAGGGCGTGGCCGTGTCTTTGGAGGAGGCGGAAGCGGAGCGGGGGAAGCGCGGGGGACGCGTTGCGATGGTGCGTAGCTGCTGGAGGGGTCTTGCGTGAATGGCGGGGGACGACCGGCGATCGGGTGTACGTCGTGGGGTGCTCCTGATACGGAGAGCGGCGCAGGAGCGCGATACACGGGAGGGGGTGCTTGCTCTCCTGGCATATAACCGTAGCCGTAAGGCGGCCATGGCTGCGTCGGGAAGGGGTTGGACTCGAGCCGATGTCAGTGTGATCGTGAATGATAAGGGAGGGCTTAACTCACCTGCGCAGCATACGAGGGATAGGCGGGCGGTGGTGGTGGGTGAGAGCCACCGGGAAAGAGAGTAGATATGGGGGGTAAGGAAGGGTCGCGGGGGGCACGCCGCGAGGGTTCGGACGTGTCGCCACCATCGTTGAAGGCAAAGGAGTTGGAACTCATGTTGAACTTGTTGTAAAAGGCTTTAGAGGTACGACGTTTTGAGTCAGCGCGCACGTCTTTTATAGAGCGCGGACCACGTACCTTAGGGCTCGACACCGGCTCTTGCCAGCGCCAGGCCTGCTTGACCAGTGCCGGGGTCGGTGTCATCTCTGTACGAGAAGACAACATCTGCGCGACCGGGGCGCATCAAGGCGCGCCTATGTGGTTTGCGGGAGTTTCTCCGAGATGCGGAGGGGTCGCGACCCCTCCGCAAAGGGCGCGATTTGCGGACGGCTCTTGCGATCAGCGGAGCTTGAACTCTCGGCAAAGACCGCGCTCTGGATGCCGGCATCTCGGCATGACACCTCTCTTGTGTTTTGCGGCAGTTTCTCCGAGATTTGCGGCTTACGGGAAGTCATCCAATCGCTCTACTTCATCTCTTCGGCACGACGGAAGACCGCTCCTGGACCGCTCTGCCCAGAGTACATCCTTCCCGACGTCGGCCATGCGGAAGCAATGCACTCACTCAATGCAACAGCACATTCCCTTGTCGATTCGCTCGCAGACAATACACGTCCAGACCCCGGGTCTGGATAAGAAGAGCATACCGCTGGGTATATATGGGACTCTCACTCGAGTATCGTTCAGAAAGTCCGCCCAAGAGCCCCCCTCGACGGGTATTCGAGGATCGACATCCGCGCGGCACCCCGCACTGCAGGGGGAAGGAAAGGAGCGCGATCGGTCCAAGCGGCCCCAAAGTGCCGGCGATCGAACTGAATGGCAAGCAGCCTTGGGGAACGTCCGCCACAGCCTTCCTTGCCTTCCACCATCATGTCTGACGGTGAGCAAACTGTGCTGACTATCGTTAAGGACGATGCTGACAAGCCTGAGCAGAAAAGCCTCTCTCCGTCATTGCCTCGCTCTCAAGAGCTTTGCACCGTATCCGCTCGACGCCACCGCGTGTCATTGCGTCGCCCCGCACCCGTGCGTGGCCTTGTGTGCATAGCTAGACAGTGCTTACTGACCCGCTGTCCTAGAACCTCGCAGAGCAGCAGTAGCACTCATCATCCGCATCGTACCCGCCCCGAATGCTACTCTTCCGCCCCCTTCCACTACCCAGCCTACCATCACCGAATTCTTCGATCTCGACTGGGTAAAAGACCCTAATGCAAGGCCCGAGATCCTTTTCGTCCGCCGCGATAGCGCAGTAGCAGAAGCAGCGTCCCTGGATAACGGCAGGCCGCGTAATACGCGCGAAGCACATGTTGCTTTCCCGGGTGGTCGCACAGAAAAGGACGACGAAGGCGGTCTATACACCGGTATGTCCGGATCTTCATCTTGTGACCCCTTGCTAATCCCCAACCTTCCCAGCTATGCGCCAAACATGGGAAGAGATCGGCATCGACCTCGCCGAGCGCGAGTACACCTGCATTGGGCAGCTCGACGACCGCGAAATCACCACCTCCCTTGGCAAGCGCCTTCTCATGATCCTCTCCCCCTATGTCTTCCTCCAGCTCTGCCCGCAATCCCCCACCGCCGACCCCGCCGAAGGCACCACCCTGCACTGGACACCCCTTGCCTCCGTCGTCGCCCCGCCGAAGTGGTCCTACGTGACCGTTGACGCTGCCTCGCGTATGGCGCCCAAACATTCTGTCGCCCTCCGTCTACTTGTGCAAGTCCTTGTCGGCAGCATGCAGTTCCCGGCCATCGTCATCGAGCCCTCAACCACCGAACCCTCACCGGCACCAGTCAGCGACGTCAGCAAACTGGAGAAGGGAGCGACACACGCCGGGCGGCGTCAGACCCTCAAGTTGTGGGGCCTGTCGCTCGGGATGACGCTCGACCTGCTATCGTACATGATACCGGCAGAGCCCGACTTGCAATCGGGCAGACGGTCGGGCTACTCGACGCCTGCACCCCTGTCCCCGCTACAGCTGCCCTATCGCGCCGGCGACGAGCTGAGGATAGAAGATCTCGCTCCCAGTCTCGCGAGCATCTTCCCCAAGTTCTCCTACCCCGATGTCAACTTCTGGATCTGGTGCGTATCTTCCCCTCATACCTGCTCCCCACCTCACTAACCATCTTCTTCAGGGTCTTCGGTCGCCGCTACCGCGAAGTCGTCCGCGGCTGGGAGGCCAGCGTCCGCTCCGGCGGGTCCAACGACCGCAGGTGAGTCTCATCCAGCCTCTCGCCGATCACAATACTAACAGCAGCTCAGGATAAACTGGTCCGGCTCAGCTCTCAGTACGTACTACGCCGCGGTCCGAAAGGCGCTCGTTGTCGTGATCGTGGCGCGAGCCTTGGGCATCCTGTTTGGCCTGCTGTTTGCAGGGTGGTGGGTATTTGCATAGATGTGGATCGTTACACGCGGCGGGGTCCGCGGTGGCCGGATTCCGTGTTTCGTATATCACATAGACGCGCGCGCCTGTCATATCCTCGCGCGTCTGCCCCCTCTACGCGTTCCTCGTCCCTCCTCCCCCTTCCGGAACATATGCACACCTTGATTAGCTACTAGCAGTACAGACTTCACCGACCTCTATAGTTCTTTCCCAGTCCTCTATAGCTTTTCACCGTCCTCTATAGCTTTTCATCGTCCTCTATAGCTTTTTCCGTATCACGGCTACCCACTCACTTGTTTCTCTTTGGGACTCCTCACTGTATCTCTTCCTTTGTATCTATTCGGTAGACAGGGACATGAACACGACGGTCACGAACTTCACTTCTGGACGATGCTGAGTAGATTGTGCAGTGGAGGGCTGCGGGTACAGTTGTGCTAGGTAAGATTGGAGGGACAGACCGATCCGAGGAAGGAGGAAATCCATGACGATACACGCGTACATGAGTTGTATGGAAAAGAGGGACCCTTTTGTCTACAGCGGCAGCCCACAAACCTCGCAGTCCGAGCCTCCATGCGAGTTCTCGAACGTGCAGTGAGGGCATATCCGGATGCCTCCGCCGGACTGAGCCTCCGAGGCAGCAATCTGGTCGTACACCTCGGGAGGGATGTCCTCGTCCATGGCATTCGATCCTGAACCTGAAGGTGGGTTTGTTCGTGGTCGGGAGGGCGCTGGAATATGGTGATAAGCAAGTGAGGAAGTAAAGGGGTAAGGGTTAGACGTACGTGCGTGTTCTCGTGTGAAGGTCATCAACGTGTGCCAGCCTTCGCACTGCAGCACTGGGTCCAGGAGCGCAGGCTCCTTGAGGAGCACTGGGCTCGAGACGCTGCGCATCATGAGCTTGATGTCGTCCTACAGCAATTGCTTATCAGTCTCGGGGCACGAGTATCTCACGAATGAAATACGCACCACCGACATCAACTGCGTTGTCTCGAGGAAAGCAACGAGGTGCCAGTCGCTCAGGAATTTCGCGAGCTCTTGGCGCTTGGGCGACTCTCCGATCGGCGCTTGCACGCTGGGAAGCACGTTCGGTGCATCGAGCCGGGATAGCGCGCCGAGGAGACCTTCCACCGTCTGGTCTTCCAACCCTGGCCGGTTTTCGATAGGGAACTGGATGGACTGGAACATCGGCTCTGGGTTCTGGGGGAATCCGTGCGTAACATTGACCAGGAGGTATTCGACGGGGAAGCACGGCTTCGCGCTCTTCTTGACCTCAATGTTGTACTCGTTCTTGTAGGAGAAGAAGACGTCGGGGATGTAGCGCGCGTGGTCCACGGAGCGGTCTTCCTCCTTGACGCGTACGATGCCCGGGTCCACGCTCGCCTCGATCATGTCCGCCTCCACCATCGCCACCGCCTGCTCCGATACCTGGTACGCAGACACGTCGATAGCGCCATCCTCCGTACCCGTCAACACCGCAGTCACCAGCCTTGACCCAAAGAACCCCGTCGGCGACGACTTCGACGGCGTCGGATTCGCCAGCTGCATCCGTGCCGCAAAAATCGCCTCCAGCGAGGACAAGAAGAACGAGCCCGGGTGCCGCCGGTACTGCGTCTTCGTCCTATCTTCCTCGTCCGGAACCAGATCCGTGAAGACGTAGCCCACGATCGTCAGCGGCGTCGACGCGTTGGCGGACAGCTGGCGGATACGTGGCTCGTCCTCCCAAGGGAGGCCCAGGGTAAGCCCGTCCAGCTCGCCCTCCTGCGGGGGCTCGCAGATGGCCTCGACCACGGCCTTGATGCCCATGGGCACCTTGTCGTACGGCTCGTAGTGCCCGATCATCCACCCGAAGCGCTGGAGGCCGGTCTTGCGCCACGCCTGGAGGAAGCGGTCGACGGTCTCCATGTTCGCGATCTCCAGGTGGTCGACCATGCGGAAGGCGGGGGACTGGAGGGTGATGGCGGAGGGCTGGCAGCCTGTGCAGATGCCTTCTGGCCAGTTGGGGTGGTTGCCGGTCGGACATGGAATCTTGACCTTGTACGATAGAGGCTCAAGTGGGGGGAGGTGCGACGCGCTCGAGATGGAGGTCTTGGGCGTGAGCTTGCGGAGGTAGGCATGGTAGGAGAGGTGCTTGATGTTCTGGTCGGCGTGGTACTTGGCGTCGAAGGGCTCGAGAGGCATGCAGTAATCACACATCCCCTTGGGGCCATGCTTGCAGAACTGCGGGTCGCGTTGCCGGGGAATCTTGCCATCCTGTGACCGCCAGTACGTATCGACGGGGTCCTCTCGGACGTTTTCCCAAGGACGGGGTGCTGTAGGCGCGCTAAGCGACGCTGCTGGCGCCGAAGTGGACGGAATGGGCTGCTGCGGCGCTTCTTCTTGTGGCTGGTAGTTCACAAACACGAGGTCCCCGTGTCTACAGGATAAGCATTAGACTGCACTCAGATCGCAACCCATCAGTATAGGACGCACTTCAGGCCGAGCTTCTCGAGTGATTTCCCCAAGAGTTTGGAGATGTGTGCCTCATTTCCGCGAGGTTGATTGGAGATTGTAATCGTGTCGCGTTTGGCAGTGGGAGAGGTCTCGACTATCTGGTCTGACGCGTCAACGTAACCTG
>JAMQCK010000263.1:0-32939 GCA_024196135.1 Pleurotus ostreatus/Saccharomyces cerevisiae fusant | reverse complement strand
CCGGGCATAGCACGGCGCGCAAATAGGCATGGCGCGGCGCACAAACGTCGCCGAGCAGGCCGGCGTACGCCTCGCCACACTACCCAGCCCCGGCCAAGAAGAACACCTGCGCGGTAGTCGAGGAACAAAGCACAGGTACGAGGGCACGCCGCGAGGAGGTAACGTTCCACTCACCAATCGCCAATCTGCACCTTCCCCTCGATCCGGTTCCCGTGCAGGTCAAGGCGCACGAGATTGCGGAGCCGCTGCAGGCCCGCCACGGAGGTCAGCCGATTCTTGGAGGCATCGAGAGTACGCAGCGCCTGCAGCGGCGCCAGATTGTCCGCGCCGCCCGCGAGCCGGTTCCCTCGCACATCGAGGGCCTCGACGCGCGCGCAGCATTCCCCGAAACTCGTCGTCTCCGAGAGCTGGTTGTGCGCGGCGTCGAGACGCAGCACCGTACGGGGGAGGCCGGTGAGGTACGTCAGCGCGTTGTTCGCCCTGGAAGGGGTAGGTCAGCCACAGATGAGCGCGCCACCATCGAACTTTACTCACACTCGTACACCTACGAGCACCGGGCAGCAATCCTCCAGACCGACCAGACTTTCCAGCTTCTGCCCGCGGCGGCCGTGCTTCATCTCTCCGCTGGCGGCAAGGCTCATCTCCGCGTCCCGGTTGGTAGACCCCGTGTCGTCCTCGTCCCTCTCCTCGCGCGCTGCTTGTTGTCGTCGTACTTCCATACCAGCTGCTCCGCTGCCGTCCCGTGGCGCGCCCGTCGTAGGTCCAGTGTTCTCCTCAGGTGCACCCAGGACCGTCAAGTCGACTTCACGCAGCGTATCCCAGTACGGAATGAATGGCACAACATCCGTCAGCGCGCGAATGAGGGCCGACCGCGCCAGTGAGAACGACGGGAAAGCAGACATCGCCGTCCCGCGAGTCACGTTCGGCGTGTTCGTTTGCGTCCTCAGGACACGCTCTTCGTGGCTCAAGGGCCTGCCGGGTGGCACGGGGAACGCAGAGGGCGAAACATCGACGACAACGGATGTCACGCGCATCGAGTGTGAGGAGGAAGTGTCGGGACCCAAACGACTGAAGCTGTGGCGCGGTCCCGAGCTCGCATCCGCGTCGTCGCCATTAAACTGCAGGGCCGAGCTGGAGATGGTACGTTGGAAGGAACGATTGCGCTGCGGTGCGTCCGGCTCGCCGATCACGCTGTCCTCGAGCGCGAGCCCCTGCAGATCCCGCAGGAGGCGATTCGTACGCGTACTCTGCTCCAACCACACCTCATCATCCTCGTCGCCCTCAACCGCCTGGTCATTGTCTTGGGTGTCTGTAGACGATGTCGAGTCGCCGAGACCAAGGATTGGACCGTCCAAGCGCCCGTCCGAGAAACTGACGCTGCGACGGTGTGGCCTCCTATCCCTCCCCGCGTAACCTGAACCAGACGGCTGCGAGGCTTGTGCCCCCGAGTTGAGGGGATTGGATTTGAGCGCAGACCGGAGCGTGCCTACGGAAGGACTTTGAGACATGGGGGAGGAACCGGGGTGAGACGAGGACGGCGGAGCCAGATATCCTAGGCCAGCAGGGGACGCCTCCTCGATCTTGGTCTGAGGATGTTCAGGCTTCGGAGCATACAGATGGGGGCGCTCCGTATCATCGTCGTCTTCCTCTTCTTCCTCGTCGTCCTCTGGCGGAAGGTCGTCGTCGAAGCCGTCCTCGTCGTCCATGATCTCTTCGACATGAGCATATGGCTCGGGCTCGTCGCCAGCATCAGTAGAATCACTGGACGCGTCTGCAGCTCTGGTCCTCGCGCGGAACTGTGCCAATTGCTGCTGTTGCTCCAGATAAGGACGGTCGGTATGAGTCACGTCGTCTACATCTGAATCCGAGGACGACGTGGTGAAAGACGAGTAACGTTGCTCCTGACCTGGCGACTGTTGGACCATGTAGCTGTAGTCGACATACTCGCCTTCCTCTTCGTCGATGAATGACATTTGCCCCGTCATGACAGGGACAACATGGCCGGTAGGAGGTTCCGAAGAGATGTCGATGTCGAATTCTTCCTGAGGTAGGTACTCATCGCTCAAGAACGACGACTCGGGAAGATGAGAATGCAGCAGTTCGTCCTGGTCGGCATACCCGCTGGCGTCTGGGAGCGGAAGCGACCTGGACTCGGTCGAGCTCGTGCTCTGCCCAAATCCGCTGACACTGGCATTGTCTCCGCTTCGCAGGCTGTCGATGTCACCGAAGACGTCCGTCGTATCGTCTGTAGTCAAGCGTAAGCAATACTCGAGGGCACAGATTCGAATGTAATCATACCTGAGGAATCATGTCCCTGCCGTACCCATCTGCCCGTAGCATGGTTGAAGACCATGGTACCAACGCGCTCCGGTATAGGCATGCCCAAGTCCGACGGCGCAATCGTCGTAATACGCCGTCCAGCCCTCGGACCAATGGCCGAAGGATGCGCATTCGAAGGCCTTTGTGGCGAAAGCTCGCCCAACGCAGCAGTACGCGGGTCGGCCGGGCTCGGAGGCGCAACGAGCACATTCGGCGGCGCCAAGTTGCCCGTGTTGTAGCCCTGCGCGGGGATGAAGCCTCGCCGTGGCTGCGCTGCGCCCGTAACGTTGCCAAAGCTCCCGTGCTTCACGCCGCTCTCGACAGTGGCCGCCGTACCATTCGTCGACGCAGCAGACACGAAGCGGCGAAGGTCATCGCGGGTCGCGGTACCGCCGGTCTGGTGGATTGGGTCGGCGACTGTGGCGTCTGAAGGTGCAGAGTCAAGCGAAGGTGGCGCGTTGTCCGAAGGTACACGAGAGAACGAAGAGCGCATAGATGAGCTGAAAGAGGGTGGCTTGTTCGAAGGACCAGGATCCAACGCCGTCGCATCTGACGAGCCCGAGACCGTCCTCTGAGTACTAGCTGACACCACGCGGCGCGTTGACGGGACTCTCGGGCGTGAAGTCGACGCCGCGAGAGCATTACTCGACGACTTGCGCAAGCTCGAACCCAGCGTCGTACCAGTCATCCCCGTCTCCGTCCGAATATGCGCCGTCATACCGACGGACGTTTGCAAGCGCTGCGTGGTACTCTCAGCAAGCTCCTGCCTTCCCGCACTCGTCGCATCAGAGGGATTTCTCGAGTGCGTAGCAAGCGATTCTCGCCGGCTCGTCGTGTCGACAGAGCTGACCGTTATGTCGTCCTTGAGTGCCGCCATGGCTCGTTGAGCCCGCTGCAAGTACCAGTTGGTCGACGAAGTTGGGCGCTGAGCCTTGTTCTCCGCCTCTTCCTCCTCCTGCGGCACATCTATGGAAAGGTGAGCAAATCATATTATATAAGAGACGCGAGAGGCACATACCATCATGAACAATCACCGAACCTTGCTGAATCTCCCGACCAGGCGTACCCAACGAAGACCTCGGCGTCCTCTCACGCCCCGCACTCGCAAACGTCTCATTCCCCGCCCCAGATCTCGTACTCGAGATCGTCGAAAAATTATGCTCCTTCTGCTGCGAAGCAATCTGCTGCATCAGAGACCTCGACGCCTGCAAATAGTCCGCCCCCTGCAGCTTCTTCTGCGGGCTAGACTCCGTCGACGAGCCCTGCGCGGGCGACGGCGTCCGAGACACGCGGGGCGGCGCCTCCGGGACCGCCAGCCGGGGCAGGCGCGGATCGCTACCCGCCGGGCGAACGCTCACCGAGGACCGCAACACCGGCGACGTGGGCTCCTGCTGCGATCCGCGGCCCTTGGAGGGCGACGGCGAGCTGACCATGACGTGCGAGGAAAGAGGGCTAGGACGGTAGCTCCCCCTGCCATTCAGGCTGCGCCGATTGAGTGAATTGTGCGTCGGGAGGTGCCCAGTGGGGAGCGGGCTAAGGCGTTGGCCCTTGACACCTGCGCCAGACCGTTCGAGTGCGGGGCTGTGAATGAAGCCCTTGGCTGGCGTGGCAGCGGCGCGCGGGCGGCTGATGCTAGCGCCTGCTCCGGCGCCCTCCCCATAGCTGGCCTCCGTCCTGAGCATGCGTACGTGGTCGTCCTCATCTCCGTAGTCAGACGCTGGCGATAGGCGAACGCGCTTGACATGGCGTTTATCCGGTATGCGGCCGTCGGATTCCTCCCTTGCCGAATGGGGCGGGGACGGACCCACGTCACCTTGGGAGAAGCCTGTCGAGGACGACGTGATAGGGCTAAGTCCAAACGGATGTCGATCCTGCGTGTGATCTCCGGAGTCGGGCCAAGGGCTGAGCGAGGCGGAACCGACTCGTGGACTGGATCCGTCACTCGCGCCGGATGAAGGGACTACTGCATCAGCAAGAGCAGACAGGTGTTCTTTCGTGTAGGTGTCATACTGGCCGAATAATCGAAGAGGCGTAGTCTGTATCGAAAGCCTGGCCTGTCCATTGTCTCGACGGGCCGGAGTTTGCTGAACAGTAGTCCGAGACGCAGATGCAGCGTTACTCGAGCCCGAGGGTTGCTGCTGTTGCTGTTGTTGTGTGCTGTAGGGTGTACTTTGCGCAAGCGGGCCTTGACCAGAGGTGCAAGTAAACGTGAAAGGATGCGGGGAAGGCGTACGCGACATCGGAGGTGGCGCAAGTGCACCCTCTCCACTTGGAGCAAGATTAGTCGACGATGAAGGGTTGTCTGCTTGGGCGCGCTCGTCTTCCTTCTGTGGCTCTTCCTCGGTTTCTTCGGGAATGGGTGACGCTCGAATCTCTGGCGCGTTGAGATTGACAGGAGGGCTGGGTGGTTCAAACATCCTCTCTAGGGGAAGAGGTGCGAAGATATCCTTGACTTTGTTTTTGCCGCCGAATGGGTTCTTCTGGGCGAAAGGCATAGGCGCGTCGGGGACATCATCGCGAACGACGAAGGTTCCAGCCGGACGTGGGGACTCCGAGCGAGAGCTATGAGCGATGACGGAACCGGCGGGGGAGACTGGGGCTGTAGCGTAGCCCACGCCTTGAGATGTTGAACGCGAGCCGCGGAATGAACCTGAAGCGCGCAGGGATACAGATGTGGCAAAGGCGGCTCGACCAGGCGAAGAGTAAGGAGATGGCGTGGTGTGTATGTGCGATGGGAGAGGGGCTGTGAAGGAGATTTCGCCGTCGTCCGCGTCAACAAGGAAGCTATCCTCTTCTCCATCGGAATGGGGCGCTCGATCGTTCGTTCCCTGCTGCTCGGCGCTGAGCTCTTCCTCCTCGTCTGGCCACTCGTCCGCGAGCTCTTCTGTCTGCCACGCGGGTCTACTCATGTTCGCCGGGGTGGATTTCGATGGGTCGTAGGGTTGCTTAGCGTGTGGAGTATATGGCAATAATATATGCGAGGAGATGCGAAAACACTGGTTCATGTCGATCTATCAGCTTGATTACGCGTCATATGGGATCCTCCACGCACCAAAGCAAGACGAAATAGATAAGCACAAGTTCTTCCTCCCTATCGATGTATATTGGTTGAGCGTCGGTCAGCGGCTCCTGGTGCGGGATGGGCGAGCCGGATGCAAGCGCGAAACTCAACGCGCGCAGAGTAAAGAGATCGCAAAGCAATATGTCTGAGCGAGAGGAAAGGCGCGCAGATGCTCGCAGTGGGCGTGTAGCCAAAGGCTGGCCGAGGTCTCGGAGGAGGACAAGTTCAGGCGAAGCCACGTGACGGCACTCCTTCGCGTTGTTGACGCATGTTTCGTTCTTGCCCCAGACGCTCATCCGCGCCCACGCTCTGTCCTGGCTCCTGCTCTGACGCTCTCTCGGCGAGCAGCCTGCCTGAAAAGTACCGTCTGAAGTGATCTCACTATGTCTATCACCTTTTTGCGATGCTGCCGCGAACTTAGCTGAACAACCCGCATCTGACTTTGAATGTTTGCGACAAAGAGTGACCATCGGAAAAGCTACGCTTGTCCCCCACGCCTACCTGCTCCCTAGGACTATGCACTCTGGATTTATTACATAGGGCCCGTGCTTGTACTTGCTAGGGACCTACACCAATCGATTACTGGGCTCGAGCTACACCTCAGAAACGAACTCAGCAGGATAGGCTCTTCGCGCTGGCTTCTCCAATCTACCTTCTCACTGCCACTGACACAGTGCGCTCCGCTGTCGGATCTACGACGGTTTGCTTATCGCCCCCATCGTGCTGCCGCCCCTTCATTGGCAGAGGCAGTCGCCCTTAATTATGCTGCTTCCCTCACCGAGCCCGCCGCACACCACTCAATCAACGTCTATACAATTATAAACCCCAAACGGTCTATTCACTCGCAGGAGCTTCAGCGATCTAACCTCACCTCCCTCTATCGTTAATACTACTTCAGGTCCGGTTTCACGGGGCTCCGCAACCTACCGTCGAACCTATATATCCTTCTTTATGCAAACCCTCTATCTACTCGACGTCGGCCATCTATCAATCTCGATCACTTGCCTGTCCAGACTCCTAACCTTCGCCGGTGCATCGCTTGACCTTCCCCGGTGCACCGCTTCACCCGAGTCCTGGATTTCCCAGGCGAAATTGCAGGTACTCAACAACACCAATGCATCAAAGAAAGGACTCGATGGCGGAGGGGAAATACCTCGCGCAAGCTATTGCGCACCCTTATACCCAATCTTCCTCATTGGAGGGGCCGATGCTTATGCTCTGCAAGGCTTCTTGCGCGTGCGGGTATACAAAGTCTACTCTTTTGACTGAAGTCCATCACTCACTACGGACGAGAGGCGCCCATGTCAGGACTTGACCACATCTGCGCGTACTTGTGCAGCGCCTCAATTGATCACGCTAGGGATTTTTGTTTTTTTTTTTAAGCGCTGCTTTCGCAGTGAGCTGGGTTCCGGTCTTTCGGCGACTTCCGAAAACGAACATCTCACGTGAATCGTTGCGGCCGATGCCGATGTGCGTGACCACCTTCATTTAGCTCTTCAACTCGTGTGAGAGAAGAAGCTTGCCTTCGACCACCAAATCCACCCAGCCCTCGGGCGAGGTGAGGAGGCACAGGTGGTCTGCTTTTTCACCAAACATTCAAATTTGCCCGGAGTTGCGACCTCCGAACCACAATGGAGACCCGACCCTGCCCTTATCTCAAGGTGCGTCTGGGCCCGTGTCACGGATATCACCTCACCTGGATGCCTACCTGGTAGCAAGGCGTCTTCTTCATCAAGGCAGCGATGAGTGCAGACCGGAGGCAGGACTATGCATACGCTTACGAACGATACGAGGATGGCAAAACCTTCCTCTTGTTGGCCTACCGTAGTAAGTGAATGCACACCCCACACGGCTTCAAGCTATATACATATCCACATCGAACAGAGGAGCCGGACCCGGATTACAAGAACGACATAGCGGCCATGTATGCCAAAGTCTGGGATCGGGCGAGGATTTTGAAGGCATACCTTGACGCGCCCGATGGTCCCAGGCCGTCACCATTACCATATGCATTTGGAGGGAATATCTCTTGGTCGTTCAGGCCTAAAGCTAACTGGCTGGTGGACCCTAGCGATATTTGGCGGCGGGAGGAGGAGGAGTGGATAGGAAATGCCCTCGCGTGCGCGACGTATGTTGCGGCCACCGTCATCGTATTCTCTCAGCGGTCAGTCTTTCCATGACCTCGACCGTGTAAAAGTAGTAGCTATGTGGCTCAATCGTACGCTCTGAGTACGAGCATATCTCGACCAAATGTATTTTGTGTACTTCATTTGATGGCCAAGTGGAAGATTGGTGTGAGTCACCCCAAAGTTCCAACTTCGCCCCGAACATCCGAGAATGTCCAAACACGGGGAAACAACGAGCGTCGTAGCCACCACAGCGGCCATAGCTCTTGTTCTTGCCCACCATCGCGTATAACGCACTCGAACACCCTTTCACGTTGTAATCTGTCAATATGTCTGCTTTGCAACACCTCGCGGAAGCGGCGTTGTCCATGGATGTAGATCCGCCACAGTACCAGCCGTACACCCTGCTCCGTGTCAAGCGCAAGCGAAATGAGGAGCCTATGGAGGGTCTCGGTATGCAGAGCTGTATACATGCAATTTAGCAAGGAATGCTCAACGAGCTTGCTCCAGTCATTGAGTCTCGCGCACGCAGTAAGAAGAAGCGCGGAACGGTCGACCTGTTCTCCTATGCGAAGACGATGGAGGATAGCGAATGGCAGGAAGGAGTGGAACAGTCCTTAAGAGTACGTGGCATACTGTGCTATCTTGGGCAACGATACTGACGCTGACGCAGGACGAAGTCAGTCGCCTAAACCGCGAAGCTAAGGAGAAGGCAGCCCAGGTAGCCGCCGACGCAACAGCAAAAGCCGACGCCGAGAAGGCTGCTCTGGCCGCCCCACCCTCACCACGTACTCTACGAGCACAACGCTACACAATCGTCGCCAAAGACGACGAAGAAACTCCTTCTCGAACCCGCGCGCCTACTTCCCCGTACGTCCCTCTGCCATCCTTCTCGGGCGCTCATTCCTGATCCACGCACAGACCGAAAGTATGGTCGTCCAAAGAGCTCGAGCAGCAATCATCAGCACCGGACATCAAGATGTACGACGCCGTACCGGACGATGGTTCGGGTGAGAAACCTGCGAGCCCCATGGATTCCGAGATCGACAAGTTCATTCCGCTTCTTGATGAGTACTTGAAGAGTGCGCATCCCCCTTCTCTACTTCCCTTTTCTGTGCGACTAACAACCTCCCAGTGAACGACATCCACACCAAAGACCAAGCCGCCGACAAGAAAGAAGACAACGCGGACGACTACGTCTGGGACGTCTTCTACCGCCGCACCGCCAACCCCGGCGACGTCCCCGCGCACACCAACTGGGCCACCGTCACCGGCCTCCCGCCCTCCTCCGGCGACTACGACTCCGCGTCCGACTCCGACGAGGAGTCGGACGAGGCGGACGAGGACTCGAATGCGGAGGACTGGTACGCGAATGATTACCCGGAGGAGGAGATGACGGACGAGGACGATCTGTCGTCGGATGGGTATCATGAGACGTCGGAGCATGAGGAAATTGTCCGCGGTCGGGGGAGCTTTGATGATGATGGTGATTGGTAGCAGGAAGGTGCAGCGCGGATGCTCGTTCGAACTACTTCGTTGCTCGACCGGAAGGAATGTCTTTTAAGCATGATAATAGGGATCTCAGCTGCACCTCACGGGCCCCGCGATCTCCTCTCGAATCCACTCAGCACATTTCATGTATTATCAGGCCTAATGACAATTCACGTTCTATTCACCCCATCTTCAGACGCCTCCTCGAGCCTGCTTCAACCACTCCTCGTCCTGCGCGTCAAGCCCGTACTCAAATGCCTTCAACGTCGGCGCCGCGTCTACCTTGAACGCTTTCTCGATGGCCTTCGCCCGTTCTTCGCTGCGCGGGCGGATGGAGCACTCGAAGGGGAGCGGGCCCTCGATGAAGGTCTGTTCAGCTTCCTTGTCAGTGACTGCATACGGAGACGGTAGCTATGAAGCACGCACGGTCTTCCAGTGCGACCGGTCAAGCGGGATATCTACCCCTGCTGCGTCCTTCGCTGGCTCGAATGAGAAGGCCCAGAGAAGACGCATCGTTGCAATCATCAATAGGCCAGTTGCGGTAAGTCTTTGGCTACACGAAGGAGGGAGGCTCATGTGCTCACGATCGTATTAGAAGCAAGATGCATGCCGGGGCAGATTCTCTGAACGAAGATCAGCGGCAGAACCACAATGTTCGGGGTAAGCGACTCACCCGTCCGGCCCCAAACATCAGAGTCGACCTGAAGGCGCTATCGTCCACGCCGGGCTTCGTTCCGAAGGGCGTCAGGAGGAAGCGCTCGGGCTTGAAGACGTGCGGCTCGTCGAAGACATCTGGCGACAAGCATACGAGGTTCAAGCCGTCGTGGCCTCCGCAGAGCGAGAGCGCACGCACCTTCATCATGGTAGATCGCATCTGCGGAAGAAGGTCAGACTTCTCCAACTCCTATGCATTGGACACCGACATAGATTCCCCACGATAACGGAGCCCTGAGGCAGAATGTAGCCCTTGTACTGATATTGTCAGCCACAAGCACAGCAGGCATGTCAAGGCAAGTCACCTCGATATCACCGGTTGCAGCGTGGGGAGCATTCAACGGCGCCACCACATAGTGGCGATGAATTTCTCGAATCACTGCCTGCACATACGGCAAGTTCTCCGCATCGTCGTAGGTCGGGAGACCGCCGATGACATCGTCGATCTCCTCCTGAGCTTTTTTTCGAACCTCAGGGTGCGTTACCATGACCCAAACCAGCGTTTGCAGCAGCGATGAGGCCGTATCCATACCCGCGCCGAAGAGGTCACCGCCCAGATATCTGGACCATGTCTCGCATCAGTCTGCGGAGAAAATTGTGCGAACGAACGACGCACGCGACTTGCTCCCTCTCAAGTCCCAAGTCGTCTTGGTTCTTCAGCACATCGGCCATATAGAAAGCAGCGTCTTCTTTCGCTGCCATACGCTCCTCGCACTCCCCGAGAAGCTTCATATATAGCTCTCGACGCTCCTGTCCCACCTCGCGGGCTTCGCGCTTCCACGGGCTGAGGAAGTCGGGCAATTTCCACGCGACAGGGAACACATCCAGGAAGAAGTTATGTACGGGAGCCACAAGCACGTCGAACCTGATGGATTGTGTACGGATAAGCAGGGGTACGGTCGCTGGTAGAATGCTGAGTATACCTATGGAGATTCGAGAGCATTGCTTCGGCCACTGATGAGTTGTGTCGGACGCTTCGTCGCCCATACGTGATAGACAGTACGATAGATCCCGCGTAGCGTTCGAGGTGGCGGTGAAAGTCCTGAGAGTGCACCATTCAGCCCGTCTAGCCGTGTCATGTTGACGATGAGCACTGACCTTGGGCGTAGTCGCAAGATTGTACAGTAATTGGGTTGATTCAGCCTCTTGGATGGGGATGTACTTCTGTACCGTGCCGATCGACAATAGTAGGTGCTCAGCCTTCCTGACGCGACGCCACTTTGCGGCTTTAGCGACAGGAGTGGTCAGTCAAGACAGCTGGAAGCGCAAAGAGATGACAACGCACTGTAATGAGCAAAAACGATACTGAGATCACCAGAGATGTAATCGTTGACGCGGAGACGAGGGCGGTCTGCGGTGATCCCACTTTGGCGATCTAGAATTTCCTTGACTGCTTCTGCACTGGATAGTACGAATAGGTGTTGTGGCCCCATCATGACCTAAAGCAGGATTAGTTTGACGGTTCAGCCTGCATTCCGTACGTACGGTGATGATATCTGAGCTATATTGCTTGGCCCACTGCAGAAATCTGATGCAGTCAAAGCCGTGAGCATCAAGACGATGAAGCTTTGAACGACTTCACCTCAGATGAGTTCCATGGCGCGGTAGTTGCAGCATGTTGCCCACGATGGGCGCCGGCGGTGGACCTGGAGGAAGGTGCTGTACGTTCCTGCGCATCAGCCGCAGTATTAGCACCGAGACTGACGCCGCGATCACGAAGACGAAAGCAACAGCGCTCGGCATTTCCACCAATAAGCCTGGTCGCAGGTGAGGAGCACAAAGCAGCCCGAGCCTCCCCTATAAGTACCGCCATGGCCACCTTTCCTACGTCAGAGGCGGGACGAAGGTGGAAGTACGAGTGACAGGCGCAAGCTAACGTCTCTGCTAGCCTCCCCATGACCATGGCATGGAGGAAGATATAGGGATGGTCAGTGCATCATTGGCCGTTTAGCGAGACTGACCACGGCATGCGCAGATTGCGCGTCGCGAAACAGCACTATTGGAGGCGTCACGGAACCAGATTAAAATGAATATCCTTCATTGTCTACCCTTGCCGAGACAGCGTCTACATGCCTTCACGAACGTGACTCAACCAGTCCTCGTCGCTTTCGTCAAGCCGATATTCGAACGCCTTCAGAGTTGGCGTTGCATCGACCCTGAACGCTCTCTCGATGTCTGCGATCCTTTCTGCACTACGCGGGACGATAGAGCACTCGTAGGGAAGGGGGCCTTCGACAAAGGCCTTACCGGAAACAATCAGCTGGACAAAATCAAAGGGATTACTAGCAGCACGTACCGTTTTCCAACGCGACGTATCTAAAGGAATATCCTTACCCGACGCGTCTTTTGCCGCTTCGAAGGAGAAGGTCCACAAGAGGCGCATCGCGGCGATCATCTGCCCTTCCGATGAGCCGTTACATGTATCCTGAAGGCGACAAACTCACGACGGTGTTCGAAGCCAGATGCATGCCAGGACAGACCCTCTAGAGGTGCGTCAATGTACTGAGCCAGAGAGCCAAGGAAGTGCACCCACGCGTCCACTCCCGAACATCAGCGTCGAGCGGAAAGCGCTATCATCGTATCCTGGCTTCGTTCCATGGGGCGTCAAAAGATAGCGCTTAGGATCGAAGACGTCTGGCTTATCGAAGGCGTCCTCGTCGCGATATGCTGCATCTGCGTAGACCCATTTAGCTGGCGACACGTTCATCAGGCACTGCGACGCTTACATGTATTTTGCAGAATCAAAGCGCCTTTCGGGATGATATAGCCATTGTACTAGACTTTGTGAGCCCTCACGATGATGACCGGCGTCAAAGAACGACTCACCTCAACGTCTTCCGAAGCCGCATGCGGTACACCCATCGGCAGGATCACATACACTCGGTGCAGCTCCTTTATCACGGCTTGCAGATACGGCAAGTCCTCGGCGTCTTGCTGAACTGGCAGGCGCCCGACGACGCGATCAATCTCCTCCTGCGCCTTCCTTTGCACCTCCGGGTACTTTACCATAATCCAGACGAAGACATGCAAAGTCGTCGCCGTCGTGTCTGTGCCAGCGGCAAAGAGATCGCCGCCAAGGTAGCTGCAGCGCAGGTCAGATACGGACGCGCGAAGTTCGACAATACGACCTACGCAATCTGTTCTCTCTCCAGCCCGAGGCTTTCCTTACTCTTCAGGATGTCGGCCATATAGAAAGGTGTTTCTTGTCCCGCAGCGACGCGCTCCTCGCACTCCTCAAGAAGCCTCATGAAGAGACCCCGCTGTAGCACTCGCACCTCGCACGCCTCTGTCTTCCAGGAGGCCAAGAATTCGGGTAGCTTTTGCAAGAACGGCAACATGTCGATAGGCGGATGATTCCCAGGATCCATCAGAGCCATCCATCTGCGGGAGGTCCGTTGATTGAGGCGCACCAGCACGAAGGTCGTCGACGCACCTATGCAAATCCCTATTGAACTCCCCTAGCAGGGCGGAGTCGTATCGCACGCTTCGCTTCCCATAGGCGATCGAGAGAACAGTGGACGCCGCGTAGCGCTCGATGTGATGGTAAAAATCCTGCGAACTGTGTTTCAATGCGGTGGATCCATGTACGCACAGCTCTTAGCGCTGAGCACGCACCTTCGGCGCCGTCGCGAACTCATACAACAGTTGCGCAGATTCCGCTTCTTGAATAGGGACGAACTTATGCACCGTAGATGTCGACAGAAGCATGTGCTCCGCCTTCCGAAGACGACGCCATCTTTCCGCTGAGGGCTCATTCAGCTAAAAGGACCGGACAGAAGAATGCACTCACTATATCGCGCGAACACAACATCATTATCGTGAGTGACGATCGTGTTGATGTGGACGGAAGGACGATCTGACGTGATACCGCTCTGCTTGTCCAGCACCTCCTTTATTGCGCGAGCGCTCGAAAGCACAACAGCAATCTGAGGACCCAGCTTGACCTGCAGGCAGGTTAGCTGATTGCAAAAGATGAGCTGAGAGCTGGACATGTACTGTGATGACATCTGATCCGCACTCCTTCGCCCACTGTGCGAATCTGGAAACAGTGAGAATACAGGTTGCGATGCCCCTTAAGCACCTACCGTAGATGGGCTCGCGAGCGTGGTATATGCAGCAAGTTGCCTAAAATTGGGATCGTCGGTGGTCCTGGCGGTAGTCCTCCAGGCTTTCCGGTGCGTTCCCTGCGTGAACTCAATGCTAGCCACACCACCGCAGTCGCAGCCGCGATAGTCAAAAAGTTGCTCGTCGTCGCCATTTGGAAGAAGACGGAGTGTAGAGCAAGCCGTTCAACTGCGTATATATACTTGCGATGCCTCGAGCCTACGTCAATGATAAGCTAGAAGAAGGAAATCGGTTGCCGCCGCCCTGGTCATCGTGTTGAGTGCGCTCGTGAACGGTCATGAGAAAAGAAGGCAGGCGGAGTTGCAAAGAAGCCGGTTAACGTTCTCGTGGGCGACTTCAGATTATAGGGTGTCTACAGAGTGAGCAGTACAGCTATACACAGTTGCATTAGCTGCATCTGGCAGAGTATACCTCAAGCTGGAAATTTAGACTGGCAAAGGAGAGCTAAGGTCGTTTCACCGGTAAACACACGCCAAAATGCAGCCGATGCTGCGGGGCCCTTCTGATGCTAGTAATAGTGGATATTATTACAGTGGCCTATAATCGACAGATGCACCTGGAGCTCGGCCACACCATCTGCGTGCATTCGATATGAGAGTTTAGGAAGAGAACGAAGTGTGTGTTAGAAGTCACGTGGTAAAGCAAACTCGTGCGTTACCGCCTCGTGCTGGCTGTCAGGCTTGCGTCCTGCTCTCATCCCCCTCCGCCTGTACCGACGGGTAAGCACGGTTGCTTGAAAATGGACTCGCTCTGACTCTGTCTATGTAGACTATATGCCAGCACGTAATGAGCCATTCATTCCCTGAAAGATTCGACTTTACCGAGGTTGCGCCTTGGCTAGACCCTTACGCCCCATCCCCTCGAAAGCGCTACGTCTCCCGTCTTCCTGATGAGCTCTGGGAGTCGGACATCAATGGATACGACGCGGTTGAACCCTACGCAGAAGACCTACGCGCCGCCCTCGCAGACGTCGATCGCGACTTCGAGGTCATGCGCAACACGAGAGCGCAAATCACCAATCTTCTCCGTGGCGTAGACGCTCTCATGAGCGATATGAAGCAAGTCGCCATTAGATGTCGCTCTCGTTTGGCACCAATCCACAAGTTACCACCTGATCTCCTCGCCCTCATCTTTCGCTGGAGCACCGCTACAAGAGATGCTCTCCTCACGTATGCCATTCTCCCCGGATTGCTCATGCACGTCTGCCGCAGATGGAGAGTGGTTGCGCAGAATGAGCCTCGACTATGGACCCGCATCGATGCGACAGAGAACCTTCCGAAGGGCAGCCCACGCAGCTATCTCAGCAAAGACGCCGACCGCATCCTGGGTACCTACCTGTGCTACTCGCAGACGCTCCCATCAGCGCACGCTTCGCTGGTATCAGTCACGCTCACAATCAAAGCATATCTTACGGGATCATGTATATGTTGACACAAGGTCATTGTCGAACTCGAATTCGCGAGCTTCGGCTTGAATCTGGCGATGGAGGCATGTCTTGGTTTGCGTTACAAGCTGCGCAGGGCGCGCCGAGCTACTTTCCGACGTTGCGTCATCTGGACCTCTCGGGATGGCCGCCTGGATACTTCGGGGACGTGATGTCCATCTTCGACGCGACAGCGCTTCGAACTTTAATGTTGCCGAAATCTTTTGGATCCCTGTCCGGAGCGTTGCGGCAATCTTTGAAGCACATCACGACATATACAGGACATATGGTAGTCGCCGGCCTAAACATCTTGCAGGAGATGTCGAACCTCGAGATTTGTACAATCCGGTTCCCTGACTCTGATTGGAGCCATCTGACCGAGATTCGGCCCCTAGAATCGTCTCTGGCGTACCTCGACAAACTACGCGCCTTGCACTGGGAGCCCAACAATCATCAGGCCTTTGAATTCTATCAGTATATCTGCGCTCCACGACTGTATACAATGTCTATCTGGGCGACGTTCTCTTACGGACACTGGATTCAGCGACTCATCACGGGCTTCGGATGCCAGGCAACGCTGCGCGAGCTCTGCATCTGCGCGTATGCAGACTGTAGGGATATACACATTGCTCTGCAGTCATGTCCCAACCTCCACGCGCTGCTACTCCACCTGGATGTGGACTCGGAATTTGATGAAGCTCAGGTAAAGAGGTTTATGGAGAAAGAGGCGTGCATCTTCGAGCACTTGGAAGGTGCGATGGCGATAAACAACGTTCTTGGGAATCTGCGCACCTTGCATGTTGCGTGCGTCCACTACCCAGACCACGTCGTTCAGGACCGTGCTCTCCTGCGAATGGTGCAGCGATTGGCCTCCTCACAGCCGCCCCAACTGTCCAACGTCGAGTTCTGGGTACCCATCGGAGACGTAGATCGCCTGCGCGATCTTGCAGGTGCAACCTACGCGTCTGTATCGCCTACGATGAGCGTCAAGGTCATGGTCGATCCTACTGCTGAAGAGCCTCATGTTTGGAAGGTGCGTGGGCTCGTCACCTACGCGTACTTCGTCAAGTTGATTCTGAATGGCAGCGAGTCCGAGAGGTTCCCCGGATACCAATAAGGCCCGCGGTTCGGTACCTTTGATATCGTCCGAGTAGCGAGAAGGACGGTTACGGTTCAGTTGCTAAAACCGCTACTTGCGCACTGATACGGATATCATGATTACAGGCAGACCATATGCATCGTACGGCAGGGCGAGTACCTATCATCGTTTACCATGTCTTGATGTTACATATTGCGGACTAGATGACTAATGTAGGCCTTCCGCGCTACGTCTGTACACTTTGCCGAATTTGCTCCAGCCATGCCTCGTCGCGCTCGTCCAGTCCGTATTCAAATTCCTTTAGCGTCGGCGTGGCGTCGACCTTGAACGCCTGCTCGACAACTCTCGTGCGCTCGGCGCTTCGCGGTAGAACAGTGCAGTCGAAAGGTAGAGGACCCTCTACGAAAGCCTAAGCATCGAATGTCAGAACGCGACTGAGATAGAAAGAGGGAGCGACACGCACGGTCTTCCAGCGCGACGTGTCCAAAGGTATTTCCCGACCTGCCGCGTCTTTCGCTGGCTCGAACGAGAATGCCCACAGTAGACGCATCGCGGCGATCACCTATACGACAGTCAGGCCTCATGATCACGCATGTCAATAGGGTTAACTGCTTACCACTGTGTTGGAAGCGAGATGCATGCCCGGGCAAATTCTCTGGAGGCGAGTCGACGTGAGTACAGAGAATCTCACCGCGTCGAACGGAATCACTCACCCGTCCGCCGCCAAACATGAGTGTCGACCGGAAAGCGCTGTCGTCGTATCCGGGCTTCGTCCCATGGGGTGTGAGAAGATAGCGCTCAGGCTTGAAAGCCTCCGGCTCGTCGAAGGCTTCCTCGTCATGGTAGATCGCATCTGCGCGAACGTATTGACAGGAAGATCTCCCAGAATACGTCTCCAGACTCACAGATATTCGGCAGGATAAATGCGCCCTTCGGAATGATATAGCCATCGTACTGCTCACTTCTCAGCATTTGTGAAAGCAAACTACGAACCACAGCGAGCTCACCTCGACGTCCTCCGACGCAGCATGCGGCGCCGCCATCGGCAGCAGCACATGCAGACGATGCAGCTCCTGGATCACAGCTTGTAAATACGGCAAATTCCTCGCGTCCTCCTGGACCGGCAAACGCCCGACGACGCGGTCGATTTCCTCCTGCGCCTTTCTCTGCACCTCCGGGTACTTCACCATCAACCACACGAACATCTGCAGAGTGGTCACCGTCGTGTCCGTGCCAGCGCCAAAGAGGTCGCCGCCGAGGTAGCTGTAGCGTGATCGAGCGTGAGTGGCTTGGAAGTGGGTAAGTGGGATCAAAAGGGGTGGTCGGGACTCACGCTAGTTGCTCCCTCTCAAGCCCGAGGCTCTTCTGGTTTCTAAGGATGTCGGCCATGTAAAAGGGAGTATCCTCTCCCGCAGCGACGCGCTCCTCGCATTCTTCGAGGAGCCGCATAAAGAGGCCGCGCTGAAGCCGCCTAACCTCGCGCGCCTCGGTCTTCCAGGGCGCCATGAATTCGGGGAGACTCTGCAAGAAGGGAAACATGTCGACAGGCGGGTGGTTGCCCGGTGCCATGAGGGTGAGCCATCTGGAAAGGAAGCGTGTTAACAAGGGTAAATAAGCATGTGGTTTATGGACGCACCGATTGAAGTCTCTGGTGAACTCTTCCGCTACGGAGGATTCGTATCGCACGCTGCGCTTGCCGTAGGTGATGGAAAGGACGGTGGACGCCGCGTAGCGTTCGATGTGATGGTAGAAATCCTGCGTAGGAGGTCGATGGGTTAGCGAATTGGACACGAACTACCCCGTCACGTAGCGCTCACCTTCGGCGCCGTCAAGATCTCATACAGCAACTGCGCCGACTCCGCTTCCTGAATAGGAATGAACTTCTGTACCGTGGTCGTTGAGAGCAGCAGGTGTTCCGCCTTTCGGATACGCCGCCAGCGCTCCGCTTAAAGAATGATCATTGTTGTAGGTGGAAAAGAGATGGGTGAGATGGATAGCGTACTATACCGCGCTAGCACGATGTCGAGGTCATCAGTGACGACCATGTTGATGTGAAGGGGTGGGCGGTCTGAGGTGCTGCCGCTCTGCTTGTCCAGAACCTCTTTGACTGCGCGTGCGCTGGACAACACGATGGCCGGCGCGGGTCCGAGCATGATCTGCGAATCGAATCTTGATTTCTTGTGAAGGGCAAATCGAGCTGAGGACATACGGCGATGATATCTGAACTATACTTCTTTGCCCATTCGGTGAATCTGGGAAGGCTGAGGGCCAAATTCAGACGCGGTAGATGTGCGCTCACCGTAGATGCATCCGGGGACTCGACATCTGCAGCAAGTTGCCAAGGATTGGGACGGTTGGCGGACCCGGCGGTAGTCGACCACGCGGACTGTTGCGCGCAGCGCGCACAAAACACGCCAACCCAACCAGAGCGGCAGCGACAGCGAGGGTCAGTAGTGTACTAGCCATGAGGCACGCTATGAGAGGTGAAGATGCAGTGAAGGACGAGTGCGCTCGGATCCATATAAGTACTCTCTCGGTGATCCTACGTCAACGGGACACTAAATGAAAGAAGACCGGCGGCAGTGCCTATCAGAATCCCAGCATACATGAGCACGCTTGCGAACCGACTCTATGCAAGAAAGTGAATTCTGTCGTTACGAGACACGCCATGTACGAGCGATATAACAGCGAAGGATAGCAGTTCACTCTGAAAAGGCGAAGAGTGCAAGACGTATACAGCTCGCCAAAGTATAGCTTGCGGCGTAGTAGCGGAGCAAGTGCGCGCCGTTCCGCCCATTGACACTTGTAGTCATTCGTAGTCGGGAACGAAGGCTATGACTCACGGCCTTGTCGAGGACGCCGGTCCTGCTACTCGAGTGGTTGACTGTTGACCAGTGCGACTATGGAGCGCTTGTAACCGACACTGTAGGTCGCGGGATGTCGCATGACATTGATATACAGGGAGAATCACTTAGTTGAACGATCTCTTGTCCAGAAGTAGGGCTGTGAAGGCAGTATGCTGCCCGTGGGGTGACTTCGTCCTGGAAAAGCGGCGGTGTTCGGTTCGAAGAGCAGGAGCAAGACACACAAGAGCAGATGTCGATGTCCTAAGCTCCCGTTCCAAAAAGCAGGTTATCTCGAGAGTTCCCCCCTCGTGGATTGAGAGACGGACGAAGTCAGAAGAGGCGGTGATGATGAAGTGCGTCTCAAAAAGGTCGTGCGTTGTGCCATATGACAGGGCCTAGCCACAGCGATATGACTGCCCCTCGTCTGCTCGTGGCCTGAGCTGTGCTTTCGAGGTGTATTCCGTAGACGCCGTCACGAGTTATCGGGCCGCCCTCCAAATCCGGAGATTGCATGGTGGGAGATGAATTCGATTCCCCGCAGAAGTATACAAGGCGTTACAGACTGCGCCGTAGCCATTTGAACCATTTCACGACAGCCAGAGCGTTCTTTGCGACGAGGAGATGAGAGTCAAGAGCAAAAGACGAACGATGGCCAGGTGGCGCAATGGGCGCCGGTCCAAACAAGGCCAAAGAGCGGGCGGGAGCACGTGTTACGGGCGGGCCGAATTTGCATGGAATTTTGGAATTGGGGAGGTTTCCAGGCTCCTCCCCCCTCGACGTGGTTTGCCTCCCGCGTTCAATGACCTCCAGCGCGCCCGCATGGACTCCAAAAGCGCCACGACGTACGCAGTGCCCTCTCCACCCCTCTGATCTCGAGCTCACTGTGGCGCGCAGCATTCAGGCGCTGGACGCTTTCATCGAGCAGCAACGGCAGGCCCTCGCCCGCACCCAGTCCGACCTAGGACGCCTACGCTCCTTGCAACAAGAGACGGCGGCGCGGCCAGAGAGCTCGCTCCGGAACGTGCGTGATACGCCCCAGCTCGCGAATGTGGCTGACCAGGCACAGTTCTCCAAGCTTACCGACGGCGGTTTTGGGCTTGCGAGCGTCGCAGAGTGCTTGGTGGACGTACCGAAAGAGATAGACTGGTCGCTATACGACTCCCATGGTGCGTGCTTGTGCTCAGTGATAGGAGGCGCATGATGGAGCTCACCCCGCCCCCACAGACGCGAGCGCGCTCCAACAGCTCACCGCCAAGACGAAGGAGGCTCAAGCCGCACGGCGGGCACCCGCAAAGACGCAAACCTCCCCCCTATCCAACCTCCAGCAGTTCGTCAAGGATGCCCGCACCCGCATCGTCGATCCTGTCTTCGCCATGTACCCCGATCTCGCCACCCTGTCGGAGCCGCCGCCGGCCGAACCCCCTAAGCCGCCAGACGCCGCCACACTCAAGAAGCAGCGCGAGCACGATAAGCTGCGCGATATGCGCACCCGCCGACTCATCTGCGACCCGCCTGCTGCGAAGAGCACTGCCAACGGGCAGGAGCCGGGCGTATACGTCCGTCGCGACGCCGATGACGAAAGCATGGACGTCGACGTTGCCGACGACGCCCTCGCTCGACATCCCACTCCTCGACTCGACCCAGACTCCTCCACCGCATCGGCGGCATCGCCCTCGAGCGCCGGCCTTCCCACTCCACCACCACCTTCCGCGTCTGGTTTCAAGATCATTATACCCAAGGGCGCCGCTCGCCAATTACCTCCCGAGACCCTAGATGCGCCCATACGCTCCCGTCGACAACGCAAGAACACGCTGAAAATGTCCGCGCTCATCCAGGACCAGCCCGATCCCGAACCACCTCCAGCTTCCTGTCTTGGAAAGCGCGCGCGGCGGCGCAGCAGTCCCTCGCCGCGAGTCGTCATTCCTACTACATCTGTATCTGCATCCTTCCCGACCCCTACATCCCTCGCCACTCCTGCATCTCTCGCTACTTCCGCCTCCCTCGCGACACCATCCTCCCCTTGCGCTTCCACCTCGCAGCTCGACACGCCCATTGAACCCCCAGACGCCGACGCTTCACCCAAGAAGAAAGGCCGCCCGAAGTCCTCTACGTACAAGGTGCCCTGGACGGACGAGGAGCAGCGCCTGCTCGAGCGTCTATTGCAGGAGATCCCGGAGGGCGAGAGTTTCCGGTGCGTCATCTCAGTCCAACTTCATTGACTTCCATCTTGCTTGATCCTCTCATCACTCCACCTCATCTTTCCCCATCACCCTATCTCTTCTTCCGTCAAGACCGCATCTCCTTGCGTCCCGTCTATGTTTCATTCTGCCATCGTAAATCTTGGCCATATTCATACTCTGCGCGATACTTCTCACCGGACGCGTCCTCAAACCCCCATCCTCTAACTCATCCACCCCACAGATGGCAGAAGATTTCGCGCGCGATGGGCGGGAAGCGAACACCGCGGCAGGTCTCCAGCCGCGTGCAGAAGTACTTCGAGAAGCTCAAGGCGTTTGGCGTGGGCGATGTGGGGGAGGAGGACGAGGCGATTGATGTGGATTGAGTGGGGGTCGGGGTGTGGAATGAGGGCGAGGCGACGCGCTAGCTGTCATACGGTTGGCAACGATCGAGCCCAATTGGGTCGGGGATGGACGGTGAGATGAGATGGGATGGGTGGCGAGACGGCGAGAGGGTCGCGAGGGATAATGGACATTCTTGGTGTTCGGGCAGTGGGTGTTGGGTGTGCCCATGGTGTTCCATGACGCACAACAGCATGGTTTCTTGGACTCAGCGGTCGCCCAGAATGTACTACGGGCGGCGCTACATGGGGTGACGGCGCGCAGACGCAAATGGCGATGCAGACGCACCTCATACGCAACTAACTTATGCGAATATTGACTAATTGTGTACTTTACGCTACCATGATAGATGCTCATTGGTATTGGGCTCGATGTTGTCGGAAATGGTCGCGACGAAGCATGAAGGTAGTGAAGATAGCATGGTACGGGGAGGAAGGGACGGATAACTTAGTATGAGGATGGGCGTGCTACGATGCGGCCCTTTGCTTGAGGATCTGAGGCAAAATAGTTGCGACTGCTATCAGCCTATGCAGCGTCAAGGTCGAGCGCAAGCCTAGATCATCATGCGATGCACACCATCATCGTCAAGAGCTGACGCTACCCAGAACATGTTCATTCAATAATAAAAGGGGGGCCTGTAATTGAAGACGCCATCCTCATCGTAGGCAGGGTCAAATTCGTCTTCGCTCTCATAGCACCATGTATCTTCCTGTGATTCGCTCAGCCCTTGGTCAGCGCAAAATCTTACATCCCACGCACCTCACCAGAACACTCGACAACTGGATCTTCAAATGCCCAGTCCACCACCCGTACCCGAGTGGTGCCAGGCAAAGTCGTATACATGTCGCCGACGAGATCGCGGTAGCGTACTACATCATCTTTTGGCATGCCGAACTCGAGGTCGGTCAGGCGAGGTGGCTGCTTGGAGGCCAGTCGGTGTACCAGACGCTGGAGAGCGGGGCTGGGGATGATGCGATCCGCGTCCTTGGTAACAATCCTCAGCATCCGAAGTTCGGGCAGCGGGCTGTCTTCCTCTGCTACCGCGTCTGCCAAGTCGCTGAGGACACGCACATCTTGTCCTTCTCCCGGGGAGTCCATCACGAAGAGCTCGAGCGTGCGGACACTGGGGCAAGACCCTAGCATGGCGGGCGCGTCTTTGCTGCATGCCAAAACAGCCACGCCGAGGTGAACCAGGGTCGAGTGACATCCGATGTCTTTGATGAGTTCTTGGGTCTGAAGGCAGCACGAAGACGGTTGCAAGATGCGCAAGGTTTCAACATGCGGGGCGCTCAAGTACCGACCGGCTTCAAGGACTTGGTCATCACAAGCGTTCAATTGCAACGTACGTGTTTTGTTGAGCGATGCCAATCGGGATGGCAAGTCTTCGAAATGGAATAGAGGGTAATTGTCGTCGAAGGTGATCGTACACTTCTCGAGGTTGGGCATGTCTCGAAGGACGTTGATAGAGTAGTTGCCGATGATAGGTCCCAGGTATTCCGTGATGTACTTCAGGGCCTGCGATAAGTCCTTCGACATGGCGCTCAGGACTGGTGGAAGCGCGATACTTCGAAGTGCTGGAGCAGGAAAGATGGACGACAAGTTTTGGATGACATAGGACGAGCATTTCGAGAGATCGAGGTGCTCTAGCATAGGAAATCCTTTCCCTGAGTCATCCTCCTCGAGCCAAGAATGGCCGACCAGGGGAGGTCCAGGTATTGCTGCAAGTTTGCGTACTCGATGACATTCTACCAAAAAAGGACTGCAGGTCAAGCGTTCCGGCTCCGGTAGGGTCACAGATGGACACATTATACTGAGAGGTAGATTTTTAGAATAACCTAAGAAGACTGAGAGGATGGAGGATGCGCCTTGGTTATATAGATATCCGGCGCGGCCTGAATAACCGCGGGGGCAGGTCGCCGTTGCATCTATGTGAGACCATAACGTTGGTTCCCCATGCGCGATAGATCGCCACCGGCGACAGATGTGCGTGAGCAACCCCGGAGAAGCATCGTAGCGGAGTGGGATCGACTCTCCGCCGACGCAGAAGCGAAAGACGAGGACCAAGAGCTCCGAAGGCAGCTGGTGAACCGGCGCTACGCACGAGCGCAAGCGACAAGCTATTTTATCAAGCCCAGCATCCAGAGCGTCCATGCCTAGTAGCAAACTAGCGAGCTGCTCTCGATGAGCACGCATCGCCTCCCGATCGCGCTCGATGCTGGCGAGAGTTTCGCGCACATCAATGGCGTAGGGTGCAATCACATCGCGTCCGTACAAGTCCGACTCCCAGAGCTCGTCGGGAAGGTCGGGCACGTAGCGCTCCCGCAGGGATGGTGAAGACGCTCCGATCCAGTGCGCGACATCCGAGAAGTCGAATTTCTGAGGTCGCGGGAGAGTGACTGCGGCCATATTCTGTGCCCGTGCGTGATACTTGCTGTAAATCTGTGTCATAACAAAGGTAGCCCAGAGGAAAGGAGGATCTACGCACCGTGGCTGATCAGGGTAATGAGAGCAGGACGCAAGCCTAGCGCAGCCATGCGCCCAGCACGAGGCTGTAACGCCAGCCATGATGCACGTGACTGAGTTGTCACAGTTTGACTTCGCTCGAGAACTGGCAGATAAGGGTCCGACCTCTCCTCTAGCGCTAAAATCAAGCGCTAGGATCAAGCTTTACACTTTTATTGAAGTCGTTCGCCCCAATACCCGGAGCGCAAGCGTAGGCCCGCCACCTAACATCCTCGCAGGCCCGTCACCGAACATCCTCGCCATGGACCGTTCAAATTATGATGCCTCCCCCGAAGATAGTTGACATTCACACATCTCGGTCTCGAATGTGAGTATCAGTAATAGCACGCCCGTGACTTTGTTCGCAAAGTACCACTTTCACGTCAGGCTTGCACAGTGCACACCGATTTAACATTCTCTTCAAACCTCTCACGCCTGAAAACGTCCACCATCGATGTCTTGCAGCAAGGAAATCGTATGCACAGCATGTCCAATACGCTATCTACTCAATACATGCATTCACTTTACTATTGCGTCTTCTTCTCCTTTCCGACATCTTCTTTCGCCTTCTTCCCACTATCACCCTCACCCTTCCCACTCCCACCCTCACTCCCCCACCCAAACAGCAGCCCGCCCGCGAACACCATCACCGCGCCCACCACCAGCCGCGCATTCCACGCGTTCCCGAACCACCAGACGGAGAAGCAGAGGCTCAGCGCTTTGCGGATCGTCAGGACGAGGTTCGTCGAGACGGAGGAAACTTGCTATGGGGTGGTTAGTGAGGACGAAGGTACATTTTGGCGACGAACGGGGGAGTGGATGTAGGATGGCGGCCCATCGGGACGACGAACCTGGTGATTGGGCAGAAAGAAGAGGAAAGAATGACGCACCGAAGTCAACCTGTTCACGCCGCGTACACAGACGAGTTGCGAGAGCAAGTTCGTCATGAGCATGGCAAAGGCGAGAGGCGGAGATCTGTCGTTCTTAGGCGCCGAGAGACTTTGCATACCCTGCTGGATGTCGGGGATGAGGAAGAGGAAGCAGGGGAGGGAGAGGAAGTGCTGCAGAAGTCGTCAGTAAACCAGACGATGAGGGCATTTTAATCAAAGCAGAATCTCCAAGATATCGCGCGCGATACGGCGCGCACTCTCAGCTGCCAACAGCATTCACCTCGTTGTTCGGCAAAACAAAACAATCAATCGACTTACCGTATAGAACACCCCCTCCCGCCAACACGGGCCGTACTTCTTGTACGTGCGCTCTTGCAGGATCCCCAGAATGCCCGTCACGAACAGCGAGGAAGCGAGCATGATGATACCCAGGGTGTATCTACGCAGGTCTTCCGCGGAGTCGGGCGTGAGTTTTGTAGAGGAAGCGGAAGCGGAAGAGCGAGATAGGGTTGCGAGGACGACACCGACGGTCACTAAGGCCGCGGAGAACTGAGAGAAGTTGAATTGTTAGTGGCAGAGACAGAAGCGAGATTGAGAAAGCTCACGATCTGTGTGGCATTGTATCGTTTCTTGAGTACAAAATATCCGAGTAGCATCGATACCGCCAGACCTGCCAATAATTCGTTAGCGCTACTTTCCTTGCATTTGAACAACATCGAGCGTACCAGCTGAGCGGAAGACAATCATGACAGTGAGTGGGACCTTGTATGCGTACACCCAATTGTTGAACAGCGATCCCACAGTTACAAGTATCACTTGTGCCGCCCAGTTCGATATGGGGACCTGCCGTGGCTTCAGGCTGGGCATTCCGCCTTTGAAAGCGAGGAAGGAGGGGAGGGCTTGGAGGGTGATGAAGAGCATTTGTGAGAACGTGAGGGCCGATCCTGAGAGCACATAGGCATGATTCATGTTAGTAGTGGTGGTGTAAAGGGAGGGGATAGCGGCGCACCTATTCGGGGATTCATGAGCAGTAGCTCTTCATACGCCCATACATTGCTGCCACGCGATCAGAACGCTGGTCATTCTTGGTCGGACTGCGGGATAGCATACGTGCAGCAACCGCCCAGTACCATTCCTATCGCCTTCATAGAACTCTCACTCAGTTCCGGAGTACATAGAGACGAAGGGGAACACACCGAATAGTAGTCGAACAGCACCGGGGCCGCCTGAGCAAGCTGGGACCCCGCTTTCTTCGACCTCGTAGCTTTACTTGCTAGCTGACCATTCCCTCGGTGCGCCATGGTGGCAGGAGGAGAGTGGATCGAGCAAATGGGAAGTGCCGATACGTCTGAGACGAAGCGACGAAGGCAAGAGAGGTTCCGACGTCGGTCACTTCCAGTTCCGTTGATCGCGTCGCGCGCCACGTGGGTTTATCACCGCGGCCTAGCCGGTGTTCCTGATTAGACGCGTCATTGTTCTCTGCGCGTCTCTTCTCTCGAGCTCCCATTGTTCTTTCCTCCCTCCATCATGGTGCGTTTGGAGATGTCGTGTATACGTATCCTTTTCTGACTCCCTTGCAACAGCTTGGCAACGACGTTGACCCTCTCGGCGATGCCCCAGCGCCGCGCCATGCAATCGAATCCGACGAGGAGGAGGACGAGTACAACCCGCTGGGTGAACGACACGTCACACCAAGTCTCGGCACATCTGTACGCATAGAGTATAGCGAAGGACCCCTCAAGGCTGGTCAGCCACTAGCAGTGGTGACGGGACTCACGTCCGTGCTACTTCCGCTCAGTGAGGAGGACAAGCGGGGAGAGATCGTGGTGAATGGAGTAACGGTACGTCTCCATCCATCTTGCTGTCTAATAATCAAACCTCATACATATGAGTAGGTCGGAAGCCTGTATACCCCGAAGTATACTCCTGTGGTCATTCTGGCGTCTGAGACGAGCGTTCGTCTCCCAATATGGGCGATGAATGCGTACGCAAAAGCGATACTGTCCGAGATGCAGCCCTCTTCGTGAGTTCTCTTAATAAATTGGTGATCTTTCTACTAATACTAAAGATCAGTGTAAACATCCTCGACACCTACGCCGTACCCTCCTACATCACCGACTCCCCAGAACAATCCCCACGATCCGCACCCATCCGCTACCTCCGCACACCCAGTGCCGCCAGAAAATCATCCCCCGTAAGTCTCTGCACCTCCCTCGTATCCATCGCTCTTTCTAACACCTCCCCCCTCGCCACAGCCACCCACACCCGCCCATCCCTTCGCCCCGCCGAACCTCCTCCAATCCACCACCGCCTCCTTCCTCTCCATCCTCAACTTCGCCTACCCCAACACGCCCGCCACCGCCGTTCTCCTCCCCGCACAGCACATACCGCATCCGGCGCCGAAAGACCTGGCGCCCTCGACGATACCCTCGACGGACTACCTAGCGACAGACTATCTGGACGAGCAGGGCTGGTACGCGGAGACGCTGAGCAGGGCGGTAGGGATGACGCTGGGTCACGAAGTGCCGAGCGATGTGTTGTTGACGGCTATGACCCCGAAGCAGAGGGCTGCGCTGCAGGGCAGGCGGACAAGGGGAGCGGCGGTAGGCGAGGGCGGCATGTACATCTAATCCATCGGGCCTTGCTGTCTACAAAATGTACGTCTATGATTCACTTGCTTGTCTACGTTGGGATCTTGCAACCCGTCCATCCACCCCTGCCACTGGACTGTAGTGTTGTCTCGGCCTGTCCCGCCTCCATTGTTCCCCTACCACCGCGACTCCCTCCCCTCCTGCCAAAACCCGCCCGTCTTGCCTTGCAGATCCTCCAGCGCCAACAACACCGGCGTCTCCGCCCCCTGATCAATCGTCTTATACCCCCGCCCCTTCGACATGTCCGTGTTCACCCATCCCGGGCAGCAGCTGTTGATGAGGGGGTACTCGGTGGTGCCGTCGCTCTAGGGGATGGTGTCAGATGTTGAACGCCCCGCTCTCCTCACACCATTGTGAGTAAACGACCAATGTACTGAATCGCTCACCTTCGCATTTTTCGCCACACTGCGTGCCACCGCCCTCGTCGCCGCGATCAGCCCCGCCTTGCTGACCGCGTACGCCGCAGAGGGATATCCTAGCTTCTCGTGCGTCCCCTTCTTCACACCCTCCTCAAACTCGCGCATGAGGGCGGTGGCGGCGGAGGGGGCGTGTGTGATGTCGGGGGTAATTACTGTGGAAGGGTCAGTCAAGGCTTCTTTGGACGCATCGCAAGAGATGCACTCGAAAGGACAGCGAGAGATGGTGTCGGAAGGATAGCAAATAATGTCCAAAGGCCGTGAAGACAGGCAAGAGAAGCTACCACACACCTTCCGATGCCTCCACAAACCGCTGCCGCAGTGGCGGCGGATACTTGTTGAGTGCGCCGGCCATGGATGCGACGTTCACGATACGGGACGTTGACGCCGGCCGCAAGAGCGACAGGAACCTCAGGGTTGCGTACACCGTGCCGTGATAGTTGGTCTTGAGTGTCGTGATGGCGACGTTGGCGTCTGAATGGGAGGCAGGATGTCAGCCATAACGTCCATCGCTTGAACGCATGTACGGGCCTCGAGGGCACTCACCAAACCCATCCATCGCAATACCAGCATTGTTCACCACCACGTCAATCTCGCCGTGCTCCTTCTTCAGATATTCTACAAAAGCGTCGATACTCTTCTCATCACTAACATCCAGCGCATGAAACCTGATTTCGACCAGCCCGCCATGCGGCTTCAGGACCTTCGCCTTACTCAGCTGCGCGTCCGCCTGCAAGGCCTCGAGGGCAGCTTGACCCCTGGACTCGTTGCGCGCGGTTAAGTACAGGCAGAGCGGTCCATTGTAAAGTGTCGACGAGGGATATTGAAGGGCGAGGTTGCGGACTGGGCGAGGAAGGGACGAAGGTTAGTACAGATGGGCAAGGCCGCACAAGCCTGCGCTTACCAATAGCAAAACCAATGCCCTTGTTAGCACCCGTGACGACGGCGACTCTCGAGTAAGTGCTCATGGTGGGCTACGAGTATCAACGTCGAGATAGGATCGTAGTCTCAGCATTTTTACACATCACCTTAGCGCGAAATGACAGTCCACGACAGCCTTGGGTTAGTCAGTGACCTGTGACGCGTGTCACTATGGGTCCATCTCGGCATCTCCCGTGCCACATGACGCGCACCCGCCATCGGGCCCGGTCCATTGCTCACCATCTCCGGCCCATGCTCGCCTTCCCGCGCCCATGACCTCCTTCATCATCAAGGCGCACCTGAACCGCCGCATCCACCCCGACTGGCTACGAAAGGACGCTGAAGTAAAGATGATTGAGGACGACCCCGCGACGTGCACGTTCTGCCGGATTATCCGGGGCGAGCTGCCCGCGCGGAAGGTGTTTGAGAATGAGGAGGTGGTGGCGTTTTTGGGTGAGGATACCTATGTGTTGTATGAGGAGGTGTGGGCATGGGGCTTACTGGGATACTTCTAGATATCATGCCTATACGAAGAGGGCATACGCTTGTCGTGCCGAAGGCGCATTTCATGAGGCTTTCGGATTTGCCTGAGGCGCAGGCAGGCGCTTTGGGGGCTGCTGTGAGCAAGGTCTGCAATGCGTTGGTCAAAGGTATGTTGAGTGCAATCAGGTGCGTCAATCGGCTCACTGACACGACGACAGCTTTAGACCATACTGCGCTGAATGTTGTATGCAATCAGGAGTACGCGCAGGCGGTGCCACATGTGCGGACAGGGTACCTTTGTTGGACAACTGCTGATGTTGAGTATATGAACTTCGTAGGTCCACTATCACATCATCCCGGCGCCCAAGCTTGGGTCTGCCACAGAAGAGGTGTCATACAGTTCTTCCCAGCCGCCAATTTCGCTAGGGGCTGTCCACCGAATGGAGCTTGAGGGAAGAGATGAGCTGGACGACGAGGAGGCCTCCTCACTAGTAAAGGCAATCACCTCACGCTTATAGCACTCCACCAGCGCAGCGTATGTCCTTGCGACATCTACCTCAGTAATAGTTGAACTTTGTTGAACCCGATTTTGTTGGTCACGCGCCGAAATTCCCACGCTTGCGGACGCGACATCTGAACGTCGCGGTCATTACCGTTAACGGCGGCGGCGACGACGGCGAGAAGGAGGTCCCGCGGCTTAGGTGTCTTACTGGCCTGAGCTTGTATGCATCGTAAATCCATCACGCCGGCGTCGTCGCGCGCCCGCCCTTCGCTCGAGACCGCGCAGCAGGCCCAAATCACCGACCTCGTCCAGCGCAATCGCACCCTCGAGCACACCGTCAAGAAGCTCACCGAGCAGGTCCACTCCGAACAACTACGCGCAGATGAACGCGTGGACGCTGAACGGGAAGCGAAGCGCGCCGCCATCGACGATGTCAAGAACAAGTGGCGCGTCGAGTACGATCGCTGGCGGGGCGCGAGCGCCGACCTGCACGTCTGCCATACCATCGTGCAAGCCATGACGTACGACGAGATGCTTGAAGCGGAGGCGGACATACTCAAGGCGCGGCAGGCTACCGAGCGCGAGATAGCGCGCCGCGTCGAGATCGAGTGCGAGAAGCTCAGGCTGGAAAGGCGGTCAGTGGAACTGGAGGTCGACCTCGAGACTGCACAGGCGGAGTGGGAGGTAACAGTGGCGGCGCAGCAGGCAGAGATCGACAAACTACGAGCTCGCCTGGCCGATGGGAGGGCAGACGCCACCAGCGTCGAGCGGGAACGTGATGAACTCGAGGTGCGTGTGCTATGCCCCTGTGCTCAGTGCCCGTCTAAGACACCCCCTAGGAGAAGCTCGCTGAGCTTCGCGAGCAGCACGCCAATGCCCTCGCATCCCACGAAGGCTGCGCGAGCACCATCGAGCGGTCCGCGCTGCAGATCGAAAGCCTGAAGACCAAGGTGGCCGACGTCGAACGCACCGCCGAGGAGCTTCGCCGCACAAACGCCGACCTCCAACGCCAGGTCGACAAGTGGCAGAGCTTCGAGACGCGTGGGTCTGAGGAGTCTGCCACTTTGCGCCGCGACAAGGTCCAGCTCGAAATACGTGTGCGCGAGCTCGAGGACCGGCTGGAGAAGAAAGACGAGATGACACAAAAGCTAAAGCAAAAGATACGGGACAACAAGGAGGTGGTCGAGTCGTGGCAGGTTCGGCGATCGTCTTTGTTCAGGCCACTGAATGCTGATGCCGATTCTGTCAGTCATATGTCGCCGAGCGAGATGCAGACTTCAAGCGTCTGGAAGCAGAGTCTGTGGACCTGAAGAAGGTCATAGCGAAGCTGCAGAAGAAGCTGGAGGTCGCGCAGGAGCAGGCGGAGCAGATGCTGGCTGAGCGGCAGGCCACCGATCCTGAGCCGAGCGACGAGCCTGCAAAACCCAAGGTATGTGGCCTGCGTTACATCTGACTTTTGTCTGAACCCTTGTAGAAAAACAGCAAAGCGCGCTCAAAGAAGAAAGATGCTATCGTATGTTTACAACCTCTAGGGCGAGGCTGCTGACCTAACAGATCCATAGCAACCTATACCAGAGGAGGATGAAGAGGAAGAAGAAGACGAGTCTGCAGGAGCTGGCCCATCGCGCTCGCCACCTGCAGAAGAGGTAGCCGAGGAAGAGCCCAAGCCTCGCCGCAAGCGCCACGCAAAAGCTCGCAAGGAGCCAGCCGAAGAGGACTTCACATTCGTCGAGGCCCCTACCGAATCCAACGTGGACCAAGACGAAGCCGCGGTCGCCGAGGCGGTAGCGGAGCCAACGCCAGAGGAGGACGGGGCCACGGACCCTCCTCGCAAAGCCAAGCGCAAGCGTCCGACGCCCGAGGAAGCAGTCGAGTCAGAAGAGTCGCAGCCTAAGAAAGCGTCCAAGCGCCGCGCCGCGAGCACTGCGACGGAGAGCACCACGACGGACGACATTTCACGCAAGCGCGCCGGCTCTCGCAAACCGGAGCCCGCACCTGCATCGAAGGCGAAGAAACCGCCGCCGTCGAGCAGAAAGGTCGCCCGGGGCGAGTCCGCGACGGCGCAGCCGGCACCTTCTCGCAAGGCGTCGGCGGCGCCGGAGGAGGGCGGCGAGGCACCGGCGAAGAAGATGAAGAAAATCAATATCTTCCCGACGCAGCCGGCGCCTATGTTCGATTTCTCGGCCAAACCTCAGGTGCGTAGTCGGTGAACAAATTGTTCTGCAGGTGCTTACAAGCGTATAGGTGCCGACGAATGGACTGGACATTCCGAGCGTGCTGTCGCCAATCAAGGCGGACGACCGCGTCCCAGCGCGTTCGACATCGGGCATCGTGTCTTCCCTCGGGCTTGGCAGTTTCGGCGGACTTTTTGGCAGAGGACGTTAGAACCTAGCATGTGGGTGTTGAATGCTCGTCAGTCGATTGCATATGTACCCTTTATTGCATGCCTGTCGCTTCTCCGACACTCCCATACCACCCATCTTCTCTTATCTGTACTTCACCCTAGCTACTATTCCCTTAATGTACATGCTACCCATGCAATTCATGCATCCCACCTGGGGAGATCCGCATTCAGCTTAATCGGCGCCCGATCTTGCTTCACTGGCGTCTTTTCCATGATCGCGGAGTGCTTGATCGCCTTGAGGACGGGCTGGCCTGCGGGGTTGTGCCAGACACCCAGTAGGTCTTGAATATCGGGCGCCGGAGGCAACGTTGGGGAGGGAAGAGGCGTGGCGCGCAGGAATGCTTCTTCGGGCGACAGGCGGCCTAGGCTACGGATCCATTGCCCGAC
>JAMQCK010000262.1:0-33041 GCA_024196135.1 Pleurotus ostreatus/Saccharomyces cerevisiae fusant | reverse complement strand
CTGACCAAGGCCTGGACGGCGTTTACAGTCGGTTCCCGGATGAATGCATGCTGAAAGAGGGCGGCGCGGGCTAGCTGATGGTACTTTTCCGCCTCCAGGTTGTATGGCGAGTGAGAGGTATCCATCAGCGAGCCGATGGCCAGGATCATGAAGAGGATGGAAAGGCCATGAGAGACTACGGGATCATGGGTAGTCAGATGGGCGACACTTGGGTCGTATAGCGTGCGGAAGATTTCGTCGATGGCGTCTGAAGACACTGGATTGTACCTAGGGCATAGATGAGTGGATATGCACGTCGGATATGGAAGACACACTCACATCCAAGCAGCATGTCGGTAGTAGATAGCGCGCAGCTGTGACGCTTGCTCTACAGCTGGAAGGAACCACAGCAGATCGCGCAGTTGTATTGGCTGAAGCTCGATCGAAGGAGGTATCTCGGCGATGGGGAACGATGCAGCCCGATTCAATATCTGCGCCGGCAAGACTTCTTGGAGCAAGGTCAACGGGTCATCGCTCTCCGAGTCAGCGCAATCGCCGGAGGTCTCGTTCTACGATGCGATGGGTAAACGCGATAACTCCGAGGAAGTAAAGGGCATACCTGGAGGAAGTACTGCGCCAATACGTCAGTTCATACTAGCTCTGTGATGGGAACGAGAAGAGAAGCACGCTCACCCAGGAGTTTGCCGAGTGCCCGAAATATTTTGTACGCCCGGACAAGCTTATGGAGAGCGAGCCAAAGGCGTCGACGACTTCGGGGCCTCCCTCTTCGTCCTTCGTCTGATTCGAGGGTGGACTTCGGAAGGTCGGCACTTCGCGCTGTAAGGGCGCCTTGATCTTTAGCAAGTCCTCGTTGAGTAGCGGATGCGGCTCCGAAGTGAGTTGGGCATGGTCCGCCCGCAAGGCATCTTCTAGGGACCGGACGCGGTTTGCCAGCTCGGAGATCTTTTCGTGCAGTTCTTGTGTCGATGCAAGGACAAAGCTGAACGAGACAGATCGTTGAATCAGCGAGGGGATTGCTGCACTGCGAAACGGCTCACCGATTCCCTTGGCCAGTGGTAAGAGAACCCTATACAACAGGGGTCCAGTCAGCTGTTGGTAACAGGGGGGAACGATGGATGTCATACGTCTGGGCAGATAGCACTGCACCCTCGCTTCACGCAGGAACTGCAGGGAATAGCTCGGTCACATCTCAGCTTCAACCTGCAGACATCATGAGCCACTGCTTTTATTCGCTACCAGCCACAACGCACCTTCTGCACTCTGCGCAGCTCAGTCTTCGCCTGAATCAGCATACGCCGATGTCAAGGAGCTCGATGACATACCGTGCAGCGCCTTTCCTCCGTCGCTTGGGCATGGCATCGCTGTGCGCGTCGGCACGCGTGTTCGTGGGGGACGCGGAAGAGGACATGGTGGGGGGAGCCAAGAAGCGTTCTCATCTTGTACGGGCTGCCGAGTAGCGACACTTAGTCGGCGATGCGAAACGTCCGAAACTGAAAGCATAGGCGCCTAACGCGCGCTCCGCATCCGACTCACGTGCAGTGGCAGTGCCCCGAGGTTCAACTTTTGAGTGTAGCGCGCACGCACCTCGCTCGCCGCTCGCTTGTCTCTTGGGGGCGAGCACAGCATCCAGGGTGACTTCCCTTGATTTCTGTGGTGCCGTTCTGCCTAGAGCAACCTTCGTGAGCGCATGAGTGAGAAAAAAGAAAATATGAAGGCGAGTACGAGGTCTTCGGCCATTGCGTAAGTGCGCACCTTCCTTTCCCAAAGGTACGATCGACTGATGAGTAGCATGCCTACCTGGAACAGCAGCCCACATCGCGCTCTGTACCCCGCGCTCACACCATCAGCCCCGCCAACAGCCCATCGCACCCCTCCCCTGTGGCAATCGATGCCTGTCGCATGCCCAGACGACCGCTAACTCGCCCTTAGCTGAAGCACGTACCCGGTATCCAGTCACCGTGGTACCACCCCCGGCTGTTCCGCCTATCGAGATACAGCGGGCATCGGGATCAGGTGCCTTCCCCGTCCCGATCCTTGTACGCGGCACGCCCTCCCGAGAGGACGGTTCGCAGGCGCCGGCGACTTCGCGAGCCCTAGCCCAGGGCGCACCCTGGCGCACAGGCGGCGTGCCCGATCCTGATGACCCCGATAATCAAGAACACCTGCCCACCTTCATTCAAAGCGGCGTCTGGCGCATCAGGCAGCGGACATGGGCGGCAGTGCAACCCTTCTTCTGTCCAGGGAAGGCTACCCGTACCCACGAAGTCTTCGGACTTGTCGTCGAGCTGACGGATTACGCCGTGTAGCTTCATATCTCAGACGATAGCTGGAATGACGTCCATGGCGTCGGTCATATATACACGTCGTATACTGTCAATGCGGCGCACTTAGCGGGTGAGCCTCAGAGCCTCAAACAGGTGGATTGAGTCTTACCAAAAGAGTACTCTTCATTTCATCCCGCGAAGCGCAGCCTTGGTCTGTCATTCCCCTCAGTCCCCATGCTCAGGTATGAGCACCATCCGACTCTTGATCTTTCCGGCCATGAAATCCTCGAACGTCTCCACTAGTTTGCTCAACGGCCTCGTCTCTACCTTTGGCGTGATCTTCCCCTCCCGCACACACTCCAGCACCTCCCTCAGCTCGCTCAACTTGCCCCACATGCTGAATCGGATCGTCAAGTCCTTGTCAGCGGCGGGAATGAGGGGTAAGTCGACTGTAGGTGCAGTGAGGCCGATGACTTGCAAAATGCCCTTCGGCCGGACAGCTTTGAGGGCGGCGTTGAAGGTGTCGTTGAGGCCGACGAAGTCGCAGGCGACATCGACTGTGAGCTTGTTGTCTTCGAGGAGGGCAGGTAGGGCATCGGGGAGCACGGTGTAGTCGGCGCCGAGAGCTTTGGCGTCTTCGAGGCTGGTTTCTCGCACGTCGCATGCCACCACGACTTTCGCTCCAAGGACGTTCTGAAGCCTTCTGAGCGTGCATACCATGCACCAGTTGTTTCTCCTACCTTCGCAATCTGCACCCCATTCAGCCCCAACCCACCCGCGCCAATGATCAGCACCGTTTGCCCTGGCTGTATATTCGCATTCGCCTTCAGCGCGTGCCATGATGTTAGCACCGCGTCCGTCGACACGGCCACGATCTCCGGAGGCAACTCGTCCCGTCCCGCTGGCACTGGTACGACCGTCTTCGCCCTCACGACGCAGTACGGCGCGTAGAAGCCGTCCGTGCCGAAGCCAATTGGGAAGTTTGCGACGCAGAGGTTGTCCGCACCGACGCCACAATGGGGGCAGCTGGTCTCGAAGCAGGCGTTGCGCGCTAGAGCGGCGACGTAGCGGCCGGGGATGAGGTCGGGGAAGTGTGCAGAGACGTCGGGGCCGAGGGAGGCAATGAGGCCGGCGCCCTAGATGGGTTGGATGAGCGGGGTGGAGTCGGGATAGAGGAGAGGTTGAATGTGAATTAAGGTCAAAAATGGGAAGAGAGGGCGCGACTGGCGATAGGCGACTGACCTCATGCCCCATTGTGAAGGATTTGTGCGAGGCCATCAAGTTATCATACTTGAAGTATAGCAAATCGGAGTGACACATTCCTGCGGCGAGAATCTTGATGAGGACTGAGGAAGATGTGAAGGTGCATATATGCGTGCGTTTTGAAGGAGAGCGGGGATATCGAGAGAGGAAGGGTTCAGAGTATTGGGAAAAGGACAGAATTAATTATTAGCCACTGTGGCGCGCATTGTACTTCCATCGAACGCACCTTCCCCCGGTCCCGGTTTTGGCACCGGCACCGTTTCCTTCGCGAGATTCTTGCTCCCTGGATAGTACTTGAACACATCCATAGTCTCTGGGATGGTGATGGTCGCCGCCATAGCTAGCTAGATAGCTTGGAGCTGAGTTTCGGTTGCCAAGAGGAGCAGCAGCTATTCGAAGATGGTGGTCAAGAGAATAGCGGAGATCGGCATCCATCTCAAATGCAGCCATCGTATCTGCAGCTTGCGAGCTGATTGCGGCTCGCGCTCTCGTGATTGCGGCCAGGGACCGTCGGGTGGGCCGCGGGTCAATTGACGATGAGTGTAAGAGACATTGGAAATGGCGTTGATTGGCGCCGAGCTAAGTGGACAAATATTTGTTCGATGGCCGGCAAAGGCCGATAGATACAGGAGCACGGCCCTCGGTGTCCATCTTCGTAACGACAAAGCAATGTCTATGTGCCATGCAGAAGCATTACAGCAGCGTTCTATGCTAAGGGGGCCGAGTAGCACCAAGTTCATCTCATCTATCGTCTGCAATCCCTATTTCTATGTCTACAGACCATACATTCCTCCCAAGATCCTTTTCGCGAGCATTGACAACACAGGGCAAATAGCTAGCCACCATACAGTGCACATTCCACGCATCATTCAGACTTAGCTGCGACATCATCAGCTATGTCATTCCCACAACAAAGACACAGAACGCACCAAGCCGGCACTGTCAGAGGAATCTTCACCGTTCGCGCCAGCCCACTCAACGACGTCTCCTTATACTTCACCGACATATCGGCCGCCGTCAAGCGCATAGCTTCAATCGCTTCGTCCAGAGTGACACTGTACACGCCATCGCTCGCCATCGAGAGCTGCGCGGCGGTGACGGCTTTCACCGCGCCGAGGCTGTTGCGCTCCTACCAGTCGTTAGCAAACGAGAAGCAGCGATGCAAGAAGATGACAATCACAATGCACGGTACTTGCACCAATCCGTCGATCGGGTCGCACGTCAACCCAAGATTGTGCTCGATACCGATCTCGGCAGCTTGCATAACAGTTTCCGGCGAGGCTGTAGAGGAATCTTTTGTCAACAGCAGGACTTTTGCGCTTTAGTGCAGAGAGCATACCTCCCATACAGGCCGCAAACCCAGCACTAGCCATCGAGCAGGCCACTCCCACCTCTGCCTGGCACCCGCCCTCCGCCGCCGAAATCGTGCTACCGCGCTTGAACAGCATTCCAATCGCCTGACAAGCCCTCGTCAGCATCAATGTTCACTCCCTTCTCAAGCCTTCCCCCAACGCAAGACCCAAACAAGGCCAACGCAAACTCAACACTCACCGCCGCCGTCAACAAAAACGTCCCCACACTCCTCTCCTTATCATCCGCCACAAACTCCAAAATGTACTTCAACACCGCCGGAATCACCCCCGCCGCCCCATTCGTCGGGCTCGTCACGATCCGCCTGCCCGCCGCGTTCTCCTCGTTCACCGCGATCGCGTAGCACGAGAGGAAGTCGACCGCCGGTATGTCCGTCTTGCGGGGCGGCATGGGGAGGAGGGGGTGCGTGGGCGAGCCGGTGAGGTGCGGGGCGGAGGAGCGGCGGCGGAGGGGAGGGAGGGGATCTTGAGTGGTGTGAGAGGTGTGAGAGGAAGAGGAGGGAGCAGAATCGTTGGGATCAGCGAAGGGGTCATCGGGGCCGGAGGTTGTGGGTGCGGCGGGCCCGTCGATGGCGTCGAGGGTTTGGCCAGGCCCAATGGCGGCGAAGTCGTGGTGGGGGCCGACAATACCAGGATAGAGACCTCGCATCAGTCGACGGTACAGTAAGGGTGCCCTTCGCCGCAAACCCAGTCGCCCGGGTAGCGTACGTTCCGACGAGGACACGCCCGCACGAATGCAGTTATCCATGACGTTCCATATATTGAGAATCTGGAAGTAGGATAATGCCAAGATCAGTGTTAACGAAGTAGACTGGACAGCACGAAGTTTCCCCACCTTCTCATGAATCTCATCGTCCGTGTACCCAAATGACTTCTCATTATCATACACGATTTGCGCGATGGTCATCTTCAAGACGCAATCAGTATACCACACCCATCCTAACAAACTGGACAACCTACATTATGCTTCCTCGTCAGCGCCAGCAGCGAAGCGCCCGAGTCAAAAGGGTAGGGTATCGTTTGTTCCTCCTCTTGGGCATCCGTGCCTTCCGTAGCGACTGGAGGCGGCAATGGCGGCGCTCCCGATGGCGGTGGTACAGCGTCAGTTGGGTCAGAGACGGAGTGATGCTGCTGGTGTATCCGCGCGCCCGCCGCGTCCTTCTTGTTGATCGCCTTGTAGAATAAGTTTTCGTCGACTGTCGGGGTAGCAGTGAGTGACCTCGTTCACTGTCTTGTGCAGGAGACATTCCATTCACCCTTCGTCTTGTCGTTCACCACGAACCCACCACCGACGCTGAAGTATTCGTTCACTGCAAGAAGGTCTCCCGCTTCATCGAACACACTGAACCGCATGCCGTTTGGGTGCGTAGGAAGGACCTGGTCGAAGCGCCACAACATGTCGCGGTCGGTGTCGAAGGTGATGCGGTTCGAGCCGCCGAGAAGCAATTGCTTCGTCTCGAGGATGGTCGAATACCGGGAAGGGATAGTCATGGGGGCGATAGTCTCCGGGTCCGAGCCCTCGAGACCCATGAGAATGGCTTGGGGTGTGTGGTGGCTGAAGTTGGGGTCAGATTCGTGGCACAGATGGGTTTGTGAATTGCGTGTTGAGGAGGTAGTGTCGGGTGTACATTAAGAAAATGAGGAGGTAGATGTGCTTACCCTTTTCCTGTGGCGGCCAACGAGCCATAACTACGCAAGGCGCGTCAACTCAACCGTGGTCGAACTGGCTACGTCCAGGGCGATCACTCACAGTACGACCTTCACCGTCTTTACCCGCTCCAGCACGCCCATCTCCCTCAGGTCCGTCACGAAGATCTTCCCCGCACGCATAGGGCCGACAGTGTGCGAGCTTGAGGGCCCAACCCCGATGCTGAAGAGGTCGAACGTGGAGATGACGGCATGTTCGGGCAGTTGGCGCTCACCGCCATCGCTGGGCTTGTTCTTCAGGGACACCAAGCTGGAGTACGCCCTAGGTAGAGGTCGTGCAGGCGGAGTCAGTCGCACACGCGCCGAGCGCGGCGCACGTCGGGCGAGGGCGAGCATGGCGACGAATCAGGTCGTCCGAATTACGACGTCGTGCAGAAGAAGGAACACGTCGGGCTCAACGCTTCCGCCGCCGTTACTTATCTGCCCACGCAACGATCTGCAGAAGAGAAGGAAGGATGTCGAAGAGCGAGATAAGGATTGGCCTTCGAGCTCCGCCCTCGCGCACCGCGAATCACGGCGGAGTCGACGCCTCTTATGGTAGGGCATTGCCACATGAATTGATCCAGCACCTTCCGTCGCTTCCAGGGCTTTGATGAGAGCAGGCAACGACGTTCACGATACGAGGATAGATATTCGCAGCCCAAGTTCACCATGGGCGCTTGCGACGAGAGCGCGTTGAGGCTGCGGGCGGCGAGCGCGTGAGCCGTACGCGTCCCCGGTACATCGGACCGGAGCCATGTCGCTGCCCCGCGTCGTCCGGGGACAGCGCGCCTGTCCTCCTCCCCTCACTCACGACATCGACAATGGTAGCCGCGTGGTTATCGACCGCTGCGGCGATAGGTATGGCCGTTGGGCCGCCTTTGGTGAGTACATACACCCATCCCTGGGTCAGACAACAGTCACCAACGCCACGACAGGTTTACGCGGACCAAGCAGTGTCTATCGTCCGCAAGAAGTCAGCAGCGACGATGCGTGTGCAAGATCGTATGCGCAGACGCTGACTGACCGTGCAGGGACTCTACTGGCTTCTCACGAGATGTGTGCGCGATATTGTGAGCAGGGACATGTCGCTCGCGATGCACAGCTCATGGTGCACAGGCTACTCGCAAACATTACACGTTGTTTCTTCTGGCTGGGGTGCGTACTCTGTACTCCTACTCTTGCTAGCTCTGATTTACGATTGCAGCGCACCCTTCGAACTTGCGCTCCTGCTGCAGTCCGTCTTCATGATCCTGGCGCAGGTGCGTCCTCGCTTCCGCCTTCCTGAACCTCGGCTCCCCTACACATATGCTCTTTTTCCTTCAGCGCAACTGAACAAGCTCTGTCCTCAGCTCGCCCTACTCTATATCTGTATATTGTATCGCCCCGCACTCAGCCCCGAAACCCTACACGCATCCAAACGACCCATCGACTTCTGGCAATGGCCTACGTACACGCAATATGTTGAGTTCTTGGCTGGGTTCATGTGCGTATCATATTTTGGACTGTCACCGGTCACCTCCTTGCTTCTCTCCTCCTTCCATTGCGTTAAGCTCGGCCTATGTCTTGTGTCACTAACCGTTCCACACAGCCTCGTCCAGACCATCCTTTTCCTCATCTTCTCCGGCTTCGAAACCTACGTTTCCGTCCTCGGCTTCGTAGCCCTCGGCCTCGAGAGCACACTGCCGATACCACAGCTCATCACGTCAGTACACGCTCATTCGCCACTTTGGATGGGTTTCCTGACCTCCCTGCATGACGTTGTTGAAAAATGTCTGCAGCAATTACAAGCAACGCTCACTCTACGGCTTCCGCATGTCGACCTTGCTGGGATGGTTCGGTGGTGATACTTTCAAGTGCGTATGAGGTATGTTACCTGACTTCCTCTGACTTACAGCAACACCAGAGCCGTGTATTTCTTTGTGCAAGGATCTCCTCTGCAGTTCAAGGTCTGCGCCATCTTCCAGCTCTCGATCGACTGTGGTGAGTAAACAAAGCCCTGGTTTTTACTCACCTCTTTTTGAGCAATGGATGTCATGCTGAATGCTTGTCAGTCATCGTCGTCCAACGCATCATTTATGGCGCTGCGAAGCCTGTCTCGCTTGCCGTCCCCGACGATGACCTCGAACAGGCGCTCGTCCTCGGTGAAGAGTGAGGTGTTGTGCGTAGTGAGGATGGTATGCATACGGCTGCTCTTGTGTACAATGGTATTCCTAGACTATGTGGCTCGCGAGGATGTTCGTCCCTCAAGATCAAGTATTGTGCGTGATTTGTGGCGCGGAAGGGAAGACAGCGTCCATTGTTTCCGCACAATGTGCAGACAATCTCCAAATCCATCCGCCTGTGTTCGCCATGGGTAGCATCAGAATCACATTTCAACCATTCCTTGTCATGCATGCTCTCTGGGTAGCCTTGTACGAACTCAAAAGTGTTTTGCGAACGCAGAGGGTCTGGCACTTGTTGTGCACATCGCCACGTGGAAATGTGATGAGGCAGTTGCTATTGTTCTCATCGCGGTTGCCAGGTCACCATTGTTCTTAGCATCCCGCAGTTTCTTCCCTTTGTTTATACCCTCATCAGCCCCTTCCTGTGTATCAATCCTTGATCTCACTCCTTGCATATACCCCATCGCACAGCCTGCAACTGAGCACTGTACAAACTGCGTTGAACTGTGAATATGGCGACCGTGAAGTTAGCCGACCCTGGTGCCGTCATGGCAGCGTACGACGCCGTCATGAGAGAAGACGCGAATTGGTATGTATCTCGACATACGAGCATGCTTCCCTCACTGACCAGGGGCGCACAGGATGCTCCTCGGCCATACTGAGCCTTCGGTACGCGTCTTGCATGCCAGCGTCACATTCCCAGGCTAACGCCAGCAGGACCCTCGCGATGTTCTCGCGCTGCTCGCATACGGCCCGGGTGGTCTCCCTGAGCTCAAGCGGCGCATGCTCGAGGACCCTGATCAAGCCCTCGTTGCCTTTTACCGCGAGGACAATCCGAGATACCCATCAAGCTGCCTCCTCATCGACTACATACCCCCGCACACATCTGCTGGCTTGCGAGGTGCGCCCCAACCCTTCCCCCCACATATACAACCCTTCCTAACTATCCCCCTCCCAGCCCGAACACACGTCCACTCCCGCCGCCTCGGCGCACTGCTCAAGGTACGCACGAGGCCGCCCTCATGTCCCGCTTTTCGTCATTGTTTCCCTGCACCAGGCCCACCAAACAACGCTCACCGTGGACAGCCTCGCCGTCCTCACCGCCACCGCTATCGCCCAGGCCCTCTCCGACACCCGCAACCCGCTCGTCATCGAGGTCGGGCAGGCCGAGCCATTCCCCTCTGACAGCGCGGACGTCGATCAGAGCACCATCAAGGACTACCGCGCCTCGCCGCATCCGCATCACGAAGCAGACGAGATGGAGCCCCCGCGCCGATCCTTCTCCACGCAGTACTCATCGCCAAGGTCGCGATCGCCGTCGCCGCCGTATGGTCGGTCGCCGTCGCCCCCATCGCGCTCGCGCGCGGGGAGCATGTTCTCCTCCCTCCTCGGCAAGCGGCGCTCCAAGCGACGTGCGCGCGGACGCTCAGAGGACCTGCCCCCGCCGACGCCGCCCAAGGACAAAGGCGCGTCCCCCCGCCGTCCCCGGACCGCGGAAGTGCTCGCCCACTACCCCGTGCACGCGAGCAACTACTACAGCCCGCCCGTCGCGGAGCAGTACTACGCGCACATGACGAGCCCCTCGCCGACCCCGTCGCTGCCCCCAAAGCCAGAAGATGGCGACGCTAACAGCATATCATTCACGACCGACGACGAGCTGTTCGCAGACGCCGGGCACAGCGGCGACGTGCGCACGCCCACCATGATCGAGCTCCCGCGCGAATCCACCGCCATCCCAAGCGCGTTCGTGCCCCCACCGCGCAAGTCCTCGCTCACGCACCGTCCGGCCTCCCCGCCGCCCGTACAACACCACGTCGTCCCCCTCCCCGACAAATGGGCCTCCGTCGTCGCCCTCCCCGACCCCGCCGAGCGCGCGCGCCGCCGCATCGAGCTCCAGCGCCAGCGCGACCGCGAGGCCGAAGAAGCCCTCCGCCAAGAAGAAGAGCGCCAGCGGCGCCTCAAAGCGGAGCGCGAGGCCGAGCGCCGGCGCGAGGAAGAAGAGGACGCCGCGCGCAAGGCCTCGCTCGAGCTCGAGATCAGGCGCGCGACGTCCGAGCGGCGGCGGCGCGAGCAACAAGCCCGTGAAGAGGAGGAGAGGAAGGCGCGCGAGATCGCGGAGCGCAAGCGGCTCGACCGGCTCAGGCGCCAGGAGGAGCACCGGCGGCTCGAGCAGTGGCGCGCGGACCAGGCGCGGGCGGCGGAGGAGGCGAAGAAGAGGGAGGAGCAGACGAGGAAGAGTTTAGAAGTGGAGAGGAAGCGCAAGATCGAGGAGGCGGAGGCGAAGGTGAAGGCGGCGGCTTCGGATGCGCTGATTACGGGGTGGGTCACGGTGCAAACACCAGAGTGGCCGCTCGAGTGGAGGCGGCGGTTCTATAAGGTTATGGGCGATACGCTGTTCTTGTATCGCAGTCAGAAGGTGCGTGGCCAGGTCATTGAAAGGGAGGGAGTAGCTGACGAGGTAATTGCAGGATCGCGCACAATACCTAGACCAGGTCTACCTTCGGGGCAAGTTGAGCGGCCTGAAGGAATGGAACGAGGGATACGAGGAGCTGGAATCCATCCCGTATTCATTCGCGATCGAGTTCAAGGACGAGCGCGGGTCGTGGTCTGCCTTTGCAGACAACGAGGAAGAGAAGGTGCGTTGCCCTTCGCTTTCGCCTGCACCCCTATTGACCTTGCTCGTAGTTCAAGTTGTTGGCTCTTCTCAAACAAGCAGCTGGGCTGTAATATTTCTGTTGGTGTTTTTGACCGATTTAGTGGTGGAAGATAGCGGAGGAGGACCTTGGATTTACGGGGGACCCTCACTGTTGTACTTGTATTCATGACCTCATGCCGTAGACTACAGCGCTACACCCCATATACCCCCGTAACACTTTCGTTGCCATGCCATACGTGCCAACTGTCGACCTTTAGCCTCCTGTGGCGAAAAGGTGCCGCTAGTAGCCGCCAACAGTCGCCAACCAGATTTATTGACGCCGATGGACATATTGAGCCTACATAAGGCCTTCCTAAAGGGGTTAGTCATATCGTGAAACTCCACATTCCGCTTGCTTGGTTCGGTCAACAAGCAAGCACCCACGGCCGCCAAGTGAGACGCCTGTCGCTGGTAACGATGTGCTTGCGAGAGATAGGACGATTGCTGCGGGCATGAGGGGTGGGAGAGGGCGTGAGCAAGATGCATATGTTAGTGGGAGAGCGCAGTACCCCGGTTTCCGTGAGACGGAGATTGGTATCTTGGGGGTGGGTGCGCGAAAGACTCTGGAGGCGCCTGGAGGTGCGCAGCGACGACGATGGGAAGATAAACAGTACGTTGAGCTTCTGGAAGCCGTGGAAGTACGATTTCAAACAGTACGAACAGCTCATTGACAAGCTCAGGAAGATTCAGTACACAGGACGATCGCATCGAGATACCGAACAAAGCAGGCGGAAGCAGATGAAGGGGTGCTTGTCAGTGATTTCAACGATGCGAGGAGAACACCAAAAAAGGCGCCACCGCGCGTCAGCCCACCTCCCCGAAAGGAGCCCGCTGCGCAGCGTGTTGTGCATTGACAGCCAGCTCCATCCCACGCCTTCTAGTACGCAACGCGCACCGTCCACGTCGCCTTCTTGGGGATGTATCGAGGGCGAATTTGCTTGTGCATGAACGGCGCGCGAGCCTGTGATCGTCCTCGGGGCCGCCGCCGTGGAGCGCTTGACAAGCGGAAGGTGGGACCGGGTGCGGAAGCGGGCGGGCTTCGGTGTACGGTCCAGCGTCGATTGAGCGAGATGAGAGGGGGATGAAGGAACGCGGCGCGAGCTGGGTTGCTGAACTCTGTCTTTATGAACACGGTCAATACCAGGCCGGGAGCACAGCCATAGACTAGTTCCCCGAAAGTGCATTCAATAGCCGTCGGGCGTCGCCAGGCACGCGTGATGACCTCCGCACGCCGCCAAGAGAAAGGTCCGAGCGGGCTGAGAAGGCCATGGAAAATGCGCGAACGGTCGGTGCCGTCGTCGTTGGCGTCGTCGACGAGGAAGGGGGGAGGGGGTCGCCGGCTGCAATGGGAAGGCCATGTTGGGATAGTGATCACTGGGGCTCCACTGATGTCAGGGAAAATAAAACGGGAAGAATGAAGTCGAGCCGATCAGCTACTATTTCATTACATAACCGCGCTTGGAAACAGGCCTGCTCGAGATCGGGTGCGGCCATTCGCCCAGCTGCGCTCCCGCCCTCTCCTCTCCTCCGCCCATCATGGCGTACTCCGTCAAGGAGCGCGACTTTGCCCCAGACACCCCCTCCGGCGCACGCGCCGTCGACAACCACTATGAGGAGCGTTCGCCCGCTCCCCTCTCCGACACGGACAGCGACGACACCGCGACCAACTCGTCCGACGAGTTCGACTGGTCAGAGGAGGACGAGGACAAGGAGACCGTTGTCACCACTGGCAACGATGGCCAGGTGCGGCGTATACGCGCGCGACGTGGTCGCGCGATCTACCTCGCCTACATGCGCCTCTCCCGTCCCTTCCGCGTATTCATCGTCGCCCTGCTTGGTGCCGGCATCCTCATCACCCCCCTCCTCGTTTTCCAACTGCGCTTCAAGAACAGCCCTGCGACGAACCAGGTGCATGCGTGGAGTCTGTGGTTTGCGATTACTTGGGCTGCAGGTTGCGCCACCTACATTGTCGTCGACGCCGCCCCCCACCTCGTTGTTGCGGTTACGAACATGCTAGGCGGCAAGGTTGAGCGGTTGAAGATGAAGCTCGAGGTGCGTGCGTCCCCCACAAACCGTGCTTCTCATCTAACCTCTATATAGCTCACACTCGCCATTTCCCCCTGGCTCAAGCTCCTGCTCGACGTCTCCTGGATGTGGATTGCTCTCTCGGTCATCCGCGCCGTGCACCACCCGCAGGGCAACTACTGGTACATCGTCAACCGTGTCATGCAGGCCCTCTTCTCGGCGGCAATAATTATGCTCGCCGAGAAGACGTTCCTCAACTTCGTAGCCATCAACTTCCACGAGAAGGCCTTGGCAGATCGCCTGGCGGAGAACCGGCTCGGCCTCAAGGCGCTCGACCGTCTCTCGAATGCGACCCCGCTCCGGACGAAGAGCCCGCAAGGGAAGCAGAACGGCCACAAGACACAGCGAAGCAGCGTCGATGGGATGCCCTCGAACGTCGGTCATGGCGAGAAGCCGCCGAAGAAGCAGAGCAAGCGCCAGGCGAGGAAGAACCGCAAGGCCATGACAAGTGTCATCGTTGATCAAGTACGTCCTAATTCCCCATAATATATTTTCCGACAAGACTAATGATCACCCCCAGGTCGGCTCCGCCATCGGTCAGGTTGCGCTGAAGAACAGCAAGCTGCACCGCGAGGCCGGCATGAACAACCTGCACTCCGCGCGCAAGCTTGCCAAGAAGCTCTTCCGGGCACTCGCCGCCGACGGCTACGCGGACGACATCGGTGCCAACGGCCAGCGCGTCGAGGGTGGCGAGGTTGCGCAGTTGCTCACTGTCGAGGACTTCTACCCGTACTTCCGCACCACCGCGGACGCGCACGCTGCGTTTGCTCTGTTCGACCGCGACGGGAACGGCGACATCAGCAAGAAGGAGATGCGCGAGGCCGTGCAGCGCATTTACAAGGAGCGTAAGGCATTGAACGCGAGCTTGAAGGATGTGGGCTCGGCGGTGGCGAAGTTGGACGCCGTGTGCATCTGTGTGGCACTGGTGTTCATCATCTTCATCTGCCTGCTCATCTTCAACCGGAGCAACACCGTCGCGTCGCTCGTGCCACTCGCCACCATCATCCTTGGGTTCTCTTTCGTCTTCGGTAACTCGGCGCAGACGCTGTTCGAATCTCTCATCTTCATCTTCGCCACCCATGTCTTCGATGTCGGTGACTTGGTGATGATTGACGATCAGGTCAGTCTTTGCCCCTTCGACTTTGTGGCACCTAACTTATCTCTTCATCAGCCCCTCGTCGTCCGCGAATTCGGTCTCTTTTCAACGGTCTTCCGCCGAGTCGACGGCCAAGAAATCATCGCGCCCAACAAACTCCTCGCCACCGCCAAAACCATCCACAACATCCGCCGCTCCAACTCCCTCTGGGAAACGACGACGCTCATGGTCGCCTACACCACGCCCATGGAGTCCGTCGAGATCCTCAAGCAGCGCATCCGCGCCTACATGGCCGCGAACTCGCGCGAGTGGAACGGCTCGGACGTCTACATCGACAAGATGGAGTACCAGAACGCGATCCACCTCACCATCGCCGTCGAGCACCGCGCGAACTGGCAGGACTGGGGCGGGCGCTGGACGCGGCGCACGGCGTTCATGCGGCACCTGAAGGGCATACTCGAGGAGCTCGATATCCGGTACACGATGCCGGTGCAGCCGGTGTCGCTGCCGCGGACGCCGTATGGGTCGGGTCCGGTGCAGGGGCAGTGGAGCCCGAGCCGGGAGGACTTGGGGAATGCGGGGAGCTTTAGGGCGGGGCTGTCGGGGCTGACGCCGCCGGGGCGGTCGTTGTGAGACCATTCGGGCGGTCGTTGAGACCATCCAGGTGCTAGACGACCCTCGTGTCGGGCTCTTCCGCCGCTTCGCACCCCACACAACCAACTTGGGGAGCGTGGCAGACGCTCTGCAAAATGACAGCAAAGACGACGTAACGATTCAAGATGTACATGGCTAGGACCCGGGGCCTGCGTTGGGATGTCGATATCGGTCTGGTGTACTGCCTGGGGTCGGGCTTGCGAGCTCGTTTGGTTGGGCCTACGAGTCCGTCCCGGGAGCGTGGTGTACGGGTCGGGTCGATGATTTCGATGCACGGTTCCCTGGGTATCAGGTTGGATGTTGTTGGGACTTTTGTTTGTGAGTAGTCTGTGCTCCGCTGGTAGATGACGCACGAATAATCCGCTGGGATACCCGCCACCGTGATCTTGGCGTTGTACCACTCTACAATAGTGGTGCAGCACCGCTTCATGCTGGTGGCGGGTGCCCCATGCAACATACCTATATCGCCTTCCCTCAATCGCATACTTACATACATAGATGTCTTTTTCCCGTGTTGCTGTGCATCTCAAGTAGGAAAATAATACCTGTCTTTCGAAGACGCTCCTTTGTTTCTCGAGGAAGCTCCATCGTCTCTCAGAAGTGCTCCTTGGTCTATCAAAGGTGCTCGCTTTTCGCGAGGTCCTCGAATGAATTGAACTCTATGAGCTCGGTCGACCTGCCGCCGAAATTGAACCACAAAATTGCCCGATGGGGTAATTGAAGCCTTCTCCGCGATCTCCGGGCCGGAGGTACTTCTCCAGCCACGTTCCCTGCAGCTTTGTTCGTTCACTCCGTCGCGTCGATTTGCGCGACCTGACACTGGGCGGCGTTTCCTGGTCCCCTATTCTCACTCGTACCCCGCTCGCACTGTCCCTCACGCAATAATGGCTACACGATCCGTAAGCCCGTCGCGCTCGACGGACTATCCGCGAGATACGAAGACGGTGGAAGACTCGGAGGCCGATATGCGGCGCCAGCTGTCCACGGTGAAGAGCGCCGAGAGCCCGATTGCGAGTCAAGCGAGTGCGTGGGGTGGCTGGCAGGTCTCTCCAACCTACTGAACATGCACCTCCACAGCCCTCTCCGTCTTATGCTACTGCGTCGCGTCGATCCTCATGACGCTCGTCAACAAAGTGCGTCCTTCGTCCCCTTCCCCCGCATTCGCCCCGCTAAACTCACCCGCACATTCCCTCCAGTACGTCGTCTCCGGAACGCACTTCTCCATGACCTTCCTCCTGCTCTGCATCCAGAGTAGTGTGTGCTCGGCCGTCGTGTACGGCTGCAAGACCGCTGGGCTCATCTCATTCCGCGACTTCGACATGAAGGACGCGAAGGCGTGGTTCCCAATCAGCTTCCTCCTCGTCTGGGTGATATACACGGGAAGCAAGAGCTTGGTGCGTGACCGTCCCGCAGATTGACCTGCGACGCGCTGACCGAGGGGCTGTATAGCAATTCCTCTCTATCCCGATCTACACCATCTTCAAAAACCTCACGATTATCCTGATCGCATACGGCGAGAAGATATGGTTCGGCGGACGTATCACCACCCTCACATTCATCAGCTTCATCTTCATGGTACATGATCCCCTTCTCCAAGCTCTGCACAACCCATCCTGACCGATTTCGCAGGTATTCTCCTCCCTAATAGCCGCCTCCTCCGACCTATCCTTCTCTATACCCACCACACTGAGCACCGGCACCCCCCTCAACCTCGACGGCATGGGCTCGGCCGTGCGCAACCTCAACGTTGGCTACTTCTGGATGCTCATCAACTGCCTAGCGAGCGCGGCGTATGTGCGTATAGCGAGGTGTCAGCTTCTGTGCGCATGCCTGTAAGTGCTGACCTCGCTTCTACTAGGTCCTGTTTATGCGCAAACGCATCAAGGCGACTGGCTTTAGTGATTGGGATAGCATGTTCTACAACAACATGCTTTCCATTCCAGTCCTTGCGCTTTTCTCGTTCATAATCGAGGACTGGGGCTCGGAGAATCTGACGCGCAACTTGTATGTCGTGCTCCTTTGATCTGCCGAGCCAGCACTTACCCCTCTCGCAGCCCTCCCGAAACCAGGGGAACGCTACTCTTCGCTATCGCCTTCTCCGGCGCAGCTGCTGTAGGTATCTCGTATACCACAGCGTGGTGCGTGCGCGTCACTAGCAGCACGACATACAGGTGAGAGCATGATTTCAATCTTCCTCGTTTCCTCTTTATTTCCCTTTCCACACGTATTCACCCTCTCTCCAGTATGACCGGCGCCCTCAACAAACTCCCCGTCGCCCTCTCCGGCATGCTCTTCTTCGGCGACCCCGTCACCTTCGGCTCCGTCTCCGCTATCGCGATGGGCTTCTTCGCCGGTGTGCTCTACGCGATCGCGAAAAACAACCAGAAGAAAGAGGAGGCCAGGCAGGCGCCGCCCGCGCTGCCATTGGCGAGGAGGGAGAGCTCATAGGGAGCCAGACATTGCGTGGGGGCAGAGTGTGGCAGATGGTATTGCGACCTGACACTGAGCGGCGGCCACGAATTATATGAAGAACGGGTGTCAATGTGATCTTGGGATGGGGACACGCATACGCTATACACTATACCATACAATATAGAGTAATACCGGTGTTTATGCATACATGGCCGTGGATAGTGCTTTTGTATACCCCCTCACACTTCAGCTTCCTTCACCATTGCCACCCGCGTTTATGGCCACCGGATCCCGGGCCGGACACTCGATCACCATCACCCGCATCAGGATTTTTCACATTCCCGCCCACTCTGCCTTGTGCTATACCTTAGCGCCCTCCTCAGGGTCCCATCTCCCCCTCCCCCTCCCACACCATGCAGAGCGACGACGTGATATGGTCGGTGATCAACCACCAGTTCTGCTCCTACAAAGTCAAGTGCGTACCGCGGGTTTTCCATGTATAAGGCAGAGTGATCTGAACATGCATTGTTTGGTTGCAGAACGACGACGCAGAATTTCTGCCGGAATGAGTACAATGTGACTGGGCTGTGTAATCGACAGTCGTGCCCCCTAGCGAACTCGAGATATGCGACGGTGCGGGAGCAGGAGGGTGCGTTGACCGATATACGTGACGAGGGGAGGAAGTTGACAGGCCCGCACACACAGGCACGCTATACCTCTTCGTGAAGACGATCGAGCGCGCGCACAGTCCGGCGCACATGTGGGAGAGGATAAAGCTGTCGAACAACTACACGAAGGCGCTGGAGCAGGTGCGTATTCGCGCATGAGGATGAAGTATGCGATGCTGACCCCACCCTCCTCAGATCGACAAGGAACTGCAATACTGGCCCAACTTCACGATCCACAAGTGCAAGCAGAGGGTCACCAAGATTACGCAGTACCTCATCAAGATGCGCCGGATGAAGCTCAGGCAACAGTGCGCATCACTTTCCCTTCCCCTCTTCTCCTTTTCCCACATACGCCTGCCCTCCTCCATACTAATCACTTTCCCCACCCCAGACCCAAGCTCATCGGCATCAAGAAGAAGCTCGACCGCCGAGAAGCCGTCCGCGAGCGCAAGGCCCTCTCCGCCGCGCACCTCGAGAAGTCGATCGAGAAGGAGCTGCTCGACCGCCTCAAGAGCAAAGCCTACGGCGACGCGCCGCTCAACGTCAACGAGGCCGTCTGGCAGGCCGTGCTCGACCGCGAGAAGCGCGCGGAGGCGGGCGACAAGGACGAGCTCGAGCTGCTGGACGAGGAGAGCGAGGAGGAGTTGGAGGACGAGGAAGAGCTGGAAGACGACGACGGGTGGGGTGACCGGGAGTTCGTGAGCGATGTGAGCGAAAGCGAGGATGGGTTGAGTGATTTGGAAGATGCGGCGGTGAGTGGGAGGAGCTTTAGGTGGGTCGGGCGAGAGCTGATGGTTTGCAGGACGAGTTTGGGGAGGCGAGCTCGGATGAGGAGGGTGATGAGGACGACGAGCCACCAACAAAACCGGCGCTCGGCAAGCGGAAAGCAGATACTATACGCAAGGCGAAGCCGCCGAAGAAGCGGCCAGAAAAGAAGCCCAGACGTATGTTTTCCCCTCTTCCTCTGACGGACATTCCGCTGATAGTCTACTGCAGGCGGCGCCAGAGTCGAGGTTGAGTACGAGCAGGAGATGGAAAGTGTGCCTCTGTCGAAAGAGGCGTTGGCGAGCTGGTAGCCGTCCTGTGTGTATGTTGTGCTCTATATATTGTAATTGTCACAAGGGCTATGCTTGCATTTGACCTTGATCTGCGACCAGACGCGTCGCGGGCGCCTGTGCCCTCCCTGCACTATTCGTCCGTTACTGCCATGATGACCACGGTCAGCGACGAGCGAGGTTTCTGCCACGGCAACATACCTCATGCGTCGTTCTACTGCGCTTTGACGATATCATCACTCGACCTTTGAGTGGTATAGTGGGAGTGCTTGTTCGACCCCTCGGTACTGGAACGCATGACACCGGACCATCTGGTGTACGGCGGACTGAAATGGGATGAATTCTGCTTGTAAGGCCCCTCCGACAGCTCTCTGAGATTTTGCCCACGACGCCGTGGCACCGACATGATGACACGGCAATACGGTCCCATCAGCCGCCACCTTGTTCACAACCACATACCTGAGCAGCGACATGTCCGCCGCGGCCAGGTAAGCCACCGCCTTCATTCGAATCACCTTTTGTGAAAGATCCCTCACAGAGAACGCATGAAATACTCGCGTCGAGGCTTTCCTCGTATCCTCGATGCAGTATCCAGACTCCGCAATCGACGCCTGCCAAACTGCTACCCCAAGTACGTTTTCGGCTGGGCCATCAGCGGCGAAGAGCTGGGAAGGATCTCCGACGAGCTCTTGGTCTCGACGCGCCTTCCCACACAATCATCACCTACTACTACAGTCGCTGGAGAGAGCGTGCGGATGCGTAAGCTGGCATACGCTGCGTTCAGTGCAGTTTAATTGACCAGTCCCTTCGGCAGCCGCTTCAAGCTCAAGCATACGTTGTATACCAACGTTGAAACCATGGCTAATGACATGCTCTTCTACATCACTTCAAACGAGACGGAAGAGGACTTGGCGAGGGCGATGGACGAAGACTTTGTTAAAATGGCAATGGTGTCGGAATTTGGCCGAATCGGTGACCACAGGCGAGCACCAGTGATCAAAGGTGGTCACCGCGTCACCATCCCGGACGAGTGATCAGCTCTACTTGGTGGTGAATGCCGGTGGTCACCGTGATCACTAGTGAACCCAGTGACGGCGAGTGATCACGGTGGTGCTCTGTGTTTCCCGGTGGTCACTATTCGGCGCCGCGGAATTTAAAAAAAAAAAGAAATTTCATTATCGATACTCGACTACGGTACATGTAGTAGCTGCGACGCGGTGTATCGATCGTGTATCATTATAAACGACTATAGTCGCAGGTAATGAGTGTAGGCCCAGCAACAGCAGGACTGGACGGACCTTCTGAATCCACAGATATAGCACACTTGCAACACGAACCGACGGACTACGGGCGGCGTGCGGGACAGATGGCCCGTGGCAAGCCGTGAATCAACATTCTAAGCAGCAGTAAGCACGGCCTCGAACGAGAGCTCACATGCGAATGGGGGAGAAAAGGTGGCTGATGTTGGGGATGGACTTTAAGCATGATCGAAAGAGGGCTCGGGCTGGCATAGCTATACGAGCGACCGCACGCCGGCAGTACAAGTTGCCGCGAGATACGATCATGAGCCTTCTACCTGCAAGAAGGTTGTCAGTAATCTGCATGCGCACAGCAAGTCGCTGCGCACCAAGATAGCGACGTCGTTGTCACGCACCGGCTTGGGCTTGTGAGAACAGGCCGCGGGAGACACCATCATTGCCTGACCAGGCTATGCATCGTTCCCGCTACATCTCCTGAGTTATAGATATTGAGATGACCGGATGAATCACCAAATGTTGGACAGAACGAGGAAGAGATGGTGGTAGCGGATAAGATGTTGACGTCGCGGCGGTGGTACTTATACGTCATTCGGACAATTCCGTATTCAATTACACATGGACCCACAACTCTGGTGGCCCACCGCCGACGGACGAATTGTACAGGGAACCAGCTCAGTTATCCTAATCCTCTTCTACGTCATCCTGCGTGCCGCTTCGCCCACTCCCGTCCTCCTCATCTGATTGCTCAACCTCCTCATCCTCGATGCCTGCCAAAATTTGATCAACTTCGTTGTTGGTGCTGCCTTCCCTCGCAGGTCGTCGCACGACACTCGAGGTAGTACCCGGAAAAATCTCGTCGTCCCACATGCGCATGGTCTCGCGCATTGCTACTGTCTTGAGGCGAAGGTTTTTCTGGATTATTGACAGATAATCTTCGTAAAGCTCATAGTAATTGATCCCGGTCGTGTCGCCATTTTCGTTGAGTTGCGAGTCAACGGACAAGGTCCAGATCGTCTGCGCGCCACGTCAAGACCAGCACCATGACGAAAAGAGGGGGAAGGTACATACCAGTACTGCAATGTTGGCCAGACTCTCAGGTGTGATGTTGCGTATGCCGTACAAGCGCTCGTTCGTCACGCCGTTGACTATAGGCCTGCGTCCTGCTTTCCAGTCAAGGGCGGATTGAGTGCCGCGGATGAGTGCGACGTATAGCTACATTCCGGTCATGAGGCATAGCAAACCGGCACTGAGGAGGTCCCTCACTTTCTTCGGTACCTCGCCACGCATCCACGACCTGAGGTCGAACTTGCCCTTGTAGCTCTTGTCATGCAGGATCTCGGCGTCGAGGGTGTTGTATTTATTATTCTTGAAGCCGATTTTCTCACGAAATTGCTCTCGGTATACGGCGCTCTTGAAGTCGGTAGCTTCGGCAGCAGGGACGTCGAAGATAGGCCAGCACTCGGTGCGAAGCCGCTTCTTGATGTTCTGCGCCTGCTGAAGGAGCCCCTTCTCGCAGTTCAGAAACTGCAGGACCGTCAATATGACCATCGACCATGCAATGTACTTTGAGAAGACATACCGCGCGTGCGAGCCATTCCTCGCTGTACCGCTCCCGAAGGTGCTCGGGAAGTACGTCGAGAATATCCCGCAGCTGACCCTGCGCCTTCATATGCGTGGACGTGCGACGTTGCGCCTCGTCGTACTGGTCGTCTATGGCACGCGAGAAGGCAAAAGGGCCGCCCTTGAGGAATATGCACTTCAGCAAGCCGAAGGCCCTGCCCGTGCGATGCACCACTTCAATGTTGATATTGGTGTCCAGTTCCTGACTATCGTCAATCCCGTCTGCGTCGGGTTGGTTGTCACGGCGGGGGCGGACACTCCTCTCGGTGTTGCCCTGGCCATCGCCGCCGCTCGAGTTGAGTCGATCGGTGATATCGGCTAGCTTGCGCTTGACCTGGCGAAGCTCAAGCACGAGGTTGTTCTTCTCGAGCTCGATCTCACGGCCTCGCTGTACAGTCCATGTGAGCAACCGGCTCAAGTTGCGCGCAAGACCACGTACCCTGGCAAGCACTCCCGGACTTTCACTCGCACTCCAGCATGGTGGTATCTCGTTGGTGGGTGTACGTGGTGGACTCGTGGGTGCGTTCTCAGCAGCGTGAGATTGATTCGGCGCCATGTTCGTCTTCGACGCAGGTGGTTGATATTGGACGTAAAGGGAACAACAGGAACACTAGAGAAGCTCCGGCTCCGCCGGTTCTAACCTTGCCTTGATCAGTCGCGCCGCTCTTCCGAAGTGATGCACTCGTGAATTCAGAAATGAGTTGTTCTTCTACATTGTACATTTGTGTTTCTCGCTACTCGGGCAACCCATTATGAATGCAAACATGCCACAGTGTAGCGTAAGGTATGGAGTCCATGAAGTCAGGCCCGGGATAGTGCATAAAACAACGTATGAGTCCACAAAACACGTATCTTTCGATCAATTCTTGCAAGCCTTACCATCAGCTGCAGACGTGCGCGAGGGCCCCGATCCCGGTGTGTCGTAAAAGCTTTGGAGATGGTCAGGATGCCGATCGTAATCAACGGTCACGAAGGTACGCACCGAGCAGCACGCTTCGCCGGGCAGTCATCAAAGACGGTCGGAATGCGTTTGCGCTTGAGCGGGTTTGTCGAAGTCGGAGGCGGCGCGATGACGTTAAGAGCGACGAGGTCAGCACTGAAGACGTTCTTCTTCTCGATGTAGTTCTCGCGGAGGACGAAGCGCGCCTCCACGAGGGCCCCCACGAGAGACTCGCGGTACATGTGGGGGTTGATGAGGTGTCCGTCGATGCCGTACGCCGGAAGCGGGACCAGCCGATGCGTGCTTGCCATCAACTTCAGCTCATCGCGAGCGGCTTTGGATTGTACAGGGTAGCCCTCCATAGTGAAGGCCTTCTCTCCAGCCGGACGCGGGGGATCTGGGATGACAGCGCCGGTATGCGGATCACGCTCGAGCGGCTGCAGGATAAGGTCAGAACTGTTGTGCAACATAGAGAAAAGATGTGAAACCATGCTCACCTCGAACAACTGATGCCCCACTTTGAGGCTGTTGTTCAGAGTGTTGTACGCGCCAGTGATCGGCCTGCCCTTCATGGTGGGTGCGAGGTCGATGAGGGTGCCGACCTCCTCGAGGCAATTCACGGAGTCTTGATGCATAACGGCGTGGTCGGCGATCGATGTCGGCACCAGCTGGCAGGAGAGTTTGACGCGCGAAAAGTTGGGTGTAAACTTGGTCGAGCCCTTGTAAAAACCGTCGGAGCTCATGAAGAAATGCTCCGAGTCGACGGCAAAGAGCCCGACCAGCGTCGCCGGCACCGGCCCATCCCATTTCTGGGTGACTTCGTGCTCTTCGGGGCTGGGAGGGTGTCCGTCTTGGAAGGGGAGTTAGCGCAGAGCTCCGTCGACATGTCATCAAGAGCACTCACCAGAAGGCGCAGCAGAGGGGATGTCACTCTCCTCGCTTTCGCGGTGTTCACCAGACTGTTGTGCCTGTTCCGCGGCTTCAGCCAAAGCCGCTGCTTCCTTGACGGCGTGGTCGACTGTCCAAATCGAGCATGAGCAAAACCTATACGCATCCTGTCAAGAATGAAGCACGCACACTGACTTCCACGGGGATTCACGGCGAGGATGTAGGTGTTGCCGCCTTTAAAAAACCATTCGGTGTAGTGCTCGACCGCGGAGTTGCCGAGGTAGAGGACGGAAGCGTCGCCCATGCCAAGGTCGGTGTGGTAAGTATGAAGAAGGTGCGTGAGGTAGTTCGGAGAGGTCATGGCGATGTGAGTATGGATGTGAGAGACGATATGTCGATGCTGAAGGCGCTAGACGCCTGCCAGTCGGTTTTTATACGCAGCATGGAGACCGAGTCCTTGACCGAGCCCAGTCGTTTGTCGAAGTCGTGGGCCCTGCCGACGCGGATCTCAGCACTACGGGTGCTGCTAGGCAAGAACCGGGGTGGCCTCGACGCGGGGAAATAAAGTTTTGGGAGCGCGAATGGACGAGATCGTGTTCGCAATGTCTGCCAAATGGGGAACCAGTGCGCCCGCACAGGAAAGTCGCGTCCCAGGGCGTATCTCTGTGCCACAAACAGTAATTCCGGGCGCATCCTCTTCGTCGAGAGCATCCCAGAGTTATACCAAGTCGGCTTCAGCTGCGGACAGTTCCGAGTTCATGTGGAATGCAAGCATCCAGGCGGCGTGGGCTGTGAATATTTTCCAGAGTGCCCGCCCACCGGCAGATGCTGACCGCTGTCGCATACGGCTGTGTGCACCTGGGCGTCCGTCCCTGCAGGGGCACCGTTGACTTCACGTCCGCTGGTCACTGAATTGGATTTCATCATGTTGGAACATGAGGCATGATCGGCAGAGCGCCTGGACCTTCGTTGCCAGCAAGCGCGATGCCGACGCGTTGACGCGCTTGAAGCACCCAGCAAAAACACTCGTCGTACTGGCTCATAGCAAGACGTGACTTATCAACTCACACAATGGAGTCTGTACGCGAGACCATCAGCATTCTGTCCATCCCGCGCATCAAGGCAATCATGCTGCCCTACGGATTCCACGTTCCCTCGTCCCGACAAGCCAGTCGCACAAAGGCAGCACTCATCGACTACCTGGTGAAGAACGCGCCGCAGGAGCTCATAGAACAACTGAGGATGGCCGGTATCGAGCGCGAGGACGAGAAGCGGATGAAGTCGGATGGGCGCAAGCGCCGACATGCGACGGCGCGCAGGCAGCATAGGTCTGAGGTGAAGCGGGAACGCATCGAGCAGAAGAGCTTCGACAGAGGTGGCGAGAGCTCCGAGTTTCTGGAACTACCGTCCGATCAGGACGTGCGACGCTGCTATGCCGACTTTCTGCGGGAGACGTCGAACGAGGCACTGGAGAACTGGGTCTGCGCTGTCTGTGCTCGGGAGAGGGACCATCTTGATTCTAATTGCCAGCGTACTTCGGTGCGGCTAGACGAGCTGGAGCACAGGGAGCGGCTGCGGCCATTAAATCCTCATCCAGCACATGACCTATACGACGGATGTCTGCTCGAGCCCAGCGGCGTGGAGGACCTCGGCGAGGAAGGACAGTGGCAGATCTGTGTTTGCCGCGACTGCCGTCTATCGCTCACATCGCCCGTTCCTCTCCCGCCCCCAATGTCGCTGGCCAACGACATGTGGATAGGACGCATACCACCGATCCTGCAGCAGCTCTCGGTGGCCGAGCAGCTCCTCATTGCTCGCGTGTATCCTCGAGTGCTGGTCTTCAAGCTCCATCCGAAGACGGTCGGGGTGGGCTCTGTGGACACCCTGCAGCGTGCGATGCGCGGGAACGTCAGCTCGTACCAACTGGACCAGAACGGGGTCGTGGACATGATTGACGGGAAGATGCTGCCGCAGCACCCCTCCATCCTTCCCAGCGTTCTAAGCGTCACCTTCGTAGGCGTCGGACGCTTACCGAAGAACTGTGCTTGGATGTATTCTACGTTCAAGGTCAGACGATCTGTTGTACGCGACGCGCTCTACCTCCTGAAGGACATCAACAAAAAGTACTTCGGCGACGTCGCCATCAGCAGCGAGCGACTTGCTGAGCTACCTGATGATGACGTTCCAGCTGAAATCGTGGCCTGCATCACGCAGAACACGGATGCTGGCATGCTCGAAGAGGAGCATGGCGGATATGTCCCTCGAGAGGATGATGAGCAGGATGGTAAGCACCGCTTGACACATCTCCTCGTGGATTGAGTAGATTGACTGACCAACGGCACTGCAGGAGGACCTATGGACATCGATCAGGGCACGTCAGGAAGCGGCGGTGGCTCGAATCAGAAGGCAGGGCATGAAGGTAAGCGGTACCGTCATCCTCCGCCTGTTGAAGAAGCGTCTGAGGCGTCAATACTAGCGACAGAGCCAGACGTCATCCCGTTCGAGGTATCTGGCTCGATGGACAACGGGACACTGACGCTCACCGCATCCGAAATCATGGCGCACACCCTCGCGCATATCTGGAAGAACGGCGAGGAAGGAGGCTATCTCGTGCGATACGGCAATCAGCCGGTCAGCGACTTCGGACCAGGATCTTCGGCACGAGGAGCTGTTGGGAGCAGTAGCGGTGTGGATGAAGAGAACTTCTTCGAGAAGGCCTTCGTAATCCTGTTCCCATATGGTCGCGGTGGCATCGAAGCAAGACGAGTGGTCCGCGTCACTTTCCGTGACCACATTCGCTGGTGTCTGCGCTACTGGGATTCTCGATTCGGCCGCCACGAAACATTCCCATTTGTCAGCTTCGGTATTCAGCAGAGGCGCGAGGCTCTTGGATCTGCTCGGCTTCAGATGGGTCGGAAGAACTTCGAGGCAGACGCACGCACCATCCTATCGCTCACAGCAGCTCGTCTGCAGGAGGCGGTCAAGGAGGAGGAGCGGGGTGTGCCTATCTCGGACGCTGGGGTCCGCCTTCTGCGCAAACATGTCCACTCCGTCGCTGGCCGAGTGACGGGGACAGATGCGAACAGGTTCCGCATGCGGAGCGAGATCTGGAGCACCTGCTTGATCATGGGGCCACCGACTCTCTGGATTACCATTAATCCATGCGACATGCACGACCCGATTCTGCAGGTCTTCGCGCACGAAGATATCGATATGGACCGATTTGTGGCGACGGCAGGGCCTGACAAGGATACGCGCGCCAGGAATGTGGCCAAGGACCCCTACGCTGCGGCCAAGTTCTTCCACTTCCTCATACGACTCATTCTTGAGGTCGTGATGGGCGTGCACGTCACAAACTTCAGAACGACCAGCAGCATGGGGGTCCTCGGGCGCGTTGCGGCGTACCTATCGACCGTCGAGTCGCAAGGGCGTGGGACGTTGCATCTGCACATGCTTGTCTTCCTGCGAGGCTCTCCGACGTCCGACCAGCTTCGAGAGCTCCTGAAGACGGAGGAGTTCAGAGCGCGGATCATCGCGTACATTGGAGCGAATATTCGAGCGTATGTTCCGGGCCTGGAAAATGCTGCATCGGTCAAGGCAATCACACGAGAGCCAGAGATCGCATACTCTCGTCCTCCGGACCCGGCGAAGATGGACTTCGAGCGCGAGAGGTCCTCGATGGAGCGAAGGATCGCGAGAATGCAGCAGATCCATGTCTGCCGCGCTCGCGCTTGTCTGGTCGCAGATAAGAAAGGGGTCGTGCGGTGCAAGAGGCACGCACCATTCCTGCTCAGCGACAAGGACTTCATCGACGAGCTCGGGCGCTGGGGTCCTAAACGTCTCTACGCGTTTGTGAATAGCTTCATTCCCGACGTCCTCGTGCTCTCGCGCTCGAACATGGACGCCAAGCTACTCACGAACGGAGAGGACACGAAGAACCTCACCTTCTACATCACCGGATACGCGACGAAGAAGCAGAACAACTCGCACGCGACCTCTGCAATCATGGCGAACACATACGTGTACCACACCACGACATCGGAGTACATCGACAGTGTCCGTGATCGTCACCGCTTGCTTGTCTTTCGCCTTGTACACAGCATCAACCGTGAGCAGGAAGTTGCAGGCCCGATGGTGGTCTCCTACCTCATGGGGTGGGGGGACATGTACCGGTCGCACCACTACACACCGGTGTACTGGACAGCCTTTGTTCGCGCGCTCTTGGCAACTTTTCCGGGCCTGAAGAGGTGAGGAATGACTGTGGTTCGCGCCTGATGATGTTGACCGACTCCGTAGAACTCGTCCTGCCCCTACCACTTCGAATAGGGTCGATGGTCAGGACGGGCAACAACAAGCACAATTGAATGAAGGAACCCCGAACGTACGTCTCCTCTGGGCTACAACGTGCATGGAGTTGACTCTGACCGTGTTTTAGGAGGAGGTTGATGACCGAGAGACGGTCACTTTGGAAGCGACACCATCGGGCAACCTGTACGCCGCCTCGCAGTTCACCGACTATGCCTGTCGGGGAGATGCGCTCCAGGACTTTAACGTCCTGCGATTCTTCATGGACACCTGGGAGTGCACGCTGGCGAAGGAAGATCGAGAGCACGCCGACGGGGCACACGATGATGAGGAGGGTCTTCCAGTCGAGGGTCAGTCTCACCGAGGAAGGAAGGCTAGCGAGCGCATACCGTACCTGCCCAGCCATCCATGCAAAGGCGGAAAGGCGCGGGTGAGGCGAAGCTTCGATCACAACAATCTACCAAACTTCGTAGGCGCTCAGTTCCCCCGTCGCGACGACCTCGACGAGCGGCCCTTGTACTGCGCGTCAATGCTCATGCTGCTGAAGCCTTGGAGAGACGTCAGAGACTTGAAGGACGCCGAAGAAGAGTGGGAGTCAGCGTACGAGAGGTTCTACAGTACAGCGACCGAGGGCGAGAAGCGTGTCATCTCCGGCATTCAGTACTACCACGAGTGCCGAACAGCTGCACAGCGCGATAGCGAGGAACGTTCCGCTGCTCTGGGTAACCAAGGTGCAGAGGATGATGCAGAGGATGACATGGAGGACGACGAGTCTCCTGAAGGGCCGGTGGGAGGTAGCGGGACGCACACCTTAACAGAAGAGGTCCTCGCAGCCGAGGAAGCTCTGTTGAAGGGGAAGGGCGCACGAGAACGACTCCACGGACTCGAGGCGGTCGCTGCGGGCATAGACGTGCACGCACTTCCTCTTCGATCTGACGGGTGGACGGTCAGCATCGAGAAGCGCGCGATAGGAAGGGCAAACAGCGATGACGATACGAAGCTGCTCCAGTGGCAGTCAGCGCTGGCGAAGGACATCGCCAATGCCGCTGGCAACGCAGACGCGGCTGAGCAGCCTCAATCGTCGATGGCGCAAGACCCCGATGTCGTCCCGTTCACCGAGGGCGCCCTTCCTATTGACGCGGACGCAGGCGGACGTAGCGCATTGGTCGTGCAGCCCGAAGAAAGCTTACCCGCCCTGGACGTCAGCGATCTTCGCACCGAGCAGAGGCGCGCGTACAACATCATGCATTGGCATCTCGACCAAAGGCTGACTGGAAAGGCTCCGAGGCCTCTGCGGATGATCGTGTACGGCGAGGGCGGTACTGGCAAGTCGCGCGTCATTCAAACCATCACCGACTACTTCAAGCAAAGGGGGCGATCATGCCTGTTGCTCAAGGGCGCGTACACAGGCATCGCAGCGTCGCTGATCGACGGGAAGACGTTGCACGTCATCGGCCACCTGAGCGCTGGCGGCAGGCAGGACGTTAGCGTCGGCAGCCAAGTCAAGAAGGACCTGCAAGACTTCCTGCGCACCTACACCGACCTCGTCATTGACGAGTACTCCATGAATGCGAAGAGCTTCTTCGCCCTCCTGTCCCAACGGGTCACCATCGGCAAACAGCTCCCTGGCATCACGATGGACGAAATCTTCGGCGGCATGAATGTCATACTTGCTGGCGATCTGCACCAATTTCCACCGGTCAGTCGCGCACCCGCAGAGAGGCTATACTACCCGGAGAATGTGACCGACTCTTCGCTGATGGTTGAGGGAAGGAGGATCTACGAGGCATTCCGCACGGTTGTCATCTTGCGCGAGCAGATGCGGGTCCACGATCAGGTCTGGCGGGAGTTCTTGACGCGCCTCCGCCACGGACAGGTGCTGATCCCGCAGGATCTGGACATGCTGGACACGCTTGTTCTAGGAAGTTCGACCTGTAGGCCAACGGACTTTAGCCAGCTGCCATGGAGCGACACATCTCTTGTGACGCCCAGACACGCTGTGCGCATCGAGTGGAACGACGCGGCTGTCCGCAAGCACTGCACGAATGCAGGAACACAGTTGTTCGTCTGCACGGCAGAGGACCGTGTCAAAGACCGCGAGCTGACGCTGCCGGAGCGGTTAGCCATGATCCGTCGACAGTATAGCGGCAGGGAACACAAGAAGGACCTACCGGTGACGGTTCAACTGGCAATCGGCGCGAAGGTCCTCGTCACTCGGAACCTTGCGACCGACCTCGATATAGCGAACGGCGCGCGTGGGGTGGTTGTTGACATTGTCCTTGACGCCGATGAGCCAGATCACGCACAAGAGCCTGTGGTACAGCTGAAGTATCTGCCGAAGTACGTTCTTGTCAAACTGGAGCGCACGCGCGCAGGGAGACTGGAGGGCTTAGACGAAGGCGTCATACCTATTGCGCCCATAAGCCAAACCATGCACATCACCCTCTCCGACGGCGCAGGGCCGGGGAAGTCAGTGCATCGTCGACAATATCCCATGACGCTGGCGTACGCATTCACCGATTACCGAGCACAGGGCCAGACGCTCCCGACCGTCCTCGTTGACATTGCAAAAGTCCCAAACGGTCGTCTCAGCCTCTTCAATGTGTATGTGGCGCTTTCCCGAAGTTCCGGCCGCGATACCATACGACTCTTGAGACCCTTTGACCGGGAGGTATTCGAGCAAAGGCACGAGTTGGAGCTTCTGGAGGAGGATGACAGGCTTGAGCAGCTTGACGCCGCGACGACGAACGACTGGGCGAAGATTGTGTCCGGCGAGCTGAATGATTTTCCGCACAGTGTTTGATGCAAGGTACGCACCTCAGTCCTCATTTGACCGAGTTCTTACGGCCATGCAGGAGTGGGTGGCGGCTAAGGAGCTCGAGGAGCCCGGCATGAAGAGCGACTTGGAGGGGGGCGGATTTGAGGTGCTCACGTGACAAGAGCACCCAGGATTTGTATGATGTATCCCTCTTTGTCGTTGGCCGCGTAATTTGGACGGTAGAGGGCGGTCGGGGTCAAGATTGACATCAGAGTCGACGGAAAGCACACGTGAAGTAGATTGTAGCGAGTCTACGTGGTACGAAAAGCCCTGAGGCATACAAACGCGGTTGGCGCATCTGCAACGCCCGAGAGCAGAGCGCCATCTGCTACAGCGATCGTCAGCGTCTCTTCGGGTAGGACGACAACGAATACGCACTTTATGTCCCCCATCTCCCTTCATGCCTACACGGACATGGACTGCTGGCCCGAACGACGTCGCAGGGACCCGGTCATACGAGGGATTGTGGGTTGTCCATGCGTATCGACGATGTTCTACTGCAACGACTGGACGCTTTAGCACGAGGGTAAGGCGAGGGTTGTATGCATGAGGGAAGGAGATTTGTGCTGTGGCCATTGATCTTTCGCAAGCCGCCGTCGTTCTTGGCGTGTACGTGCGAGTATTGCTCACAGATGCGCGAGCAGGCGAGGAAGCGGCGGAGTGATTCCAGGCGTCTCGTAGTTCACGCATACAGCCGTGTACACATCGACAGACAAAGAATCAGCCTTGACCGCCGACCGGCTCCTTGCAATGTGGGGAATCATGAACGTTGATCGTTGGCTCGCGGGAGCTGTTTACATCTGTTGCCCAAAACCACCGTGCACGATTGATGGGGTCAATTAAGGGTGGGAGAGACCTTGCAAGGCAAGGTAAAGCGGGGAGTGGCGCCAACGCGATGATGTCACGAGATCGCGTTGATCAAGACGCGCCTCGCACGTCTTGTCACCTACTTCCACCATGGGCTCAAAAAAGCGGCGAAGCTCCCCTCGTCCGACTTACTGCCCACATTGCAAGGAACATTGGGATCCCCGAGGTTTCGCAAGACACTTCGCGGCGCATCAGCGGCAAGTGGACGATCAAGCAGCCAGTCGCCGTGCAGCCTGCCCCCCTCCAGCCAAGAGAGCCCGCAAAGATCCAAGCCCTGTGGAGTCTACACAACATGAGGTGCGGGTCAACTCGGATCCCTGCTGTTCAGCAGCTTACACCAGCCCCTGCAGACAAACATGTCTGTACCGATCGCACCTGAGGATGCTTGCGTCCCAGAGGCCATATATGATAGATGTATGTTCTACTTGGCGCCCTCGTGCTCGATTCTGATCTGTATGCAGCTCCTTCACCCCAGCTAATGCTGTAAGGCCGGTTTAAACCAACCTGACACTTGTCGTACCGCTGGTTGAAACCATACGACAAGCTTGTCGAGCCCGGCAAATTCCGAAGACCAGCGCCGCCCAGCGAGCCGCTCGGCGTGATCGCTGCCTTATACGGCGCCGCGGCCGTGATGCGCACCTCGCCGACGTCGGGCGTGATGCGCGCGCTTTGATGGCGCGTCGGAAACACCACGTGCCCACTCTCAACGCGTCGGCGCGCGTCGCGCGAGCGCCCTGCTGCTTGCGTTTGGTCCTCTCTGCTGGGGGAAAGTATAAAATGATTGAATTTATGTATAAAATACATATAGAACTAATAGAATGGAGGGAAGTGCCGCCGCGCGCGGAAAAAAACACGCGGCGGCGGCGACGACCCATGGGATGTGTCGATCCTCCCCTGCGCTATGTGTAGTCAAAGGGCAGGGGGTGGGGGT